>JAOXJP010226085.1:0-11553 GCA_025762735.1 Platanus orientalis | reverse complement strand
TAGAAGCTAACTCTTTAACTCCTGTATTGTACCTAACTATTAGGTTCACTATCCTATGTTACACCTAACATATTTGTATAATACAATCCTACACTAACCATCTTGATTGGGTCTACACCCTATTACACCCAATTCATAATCTATTAGACATCAAAGGCATAGTTTTAAATTAAATCATATTTATTTTTTAACTATCTGTAGCTTGTAACCACAGAATTTGATAGAGAACTCTTGAAAACTTCTTAAGGTTCCTAACCTTTTTATTATTAGGTTTTACCTTTTTCTCTAAGGGAAAACTTAAATATCAACATTCCTTTAATCAATCTGTTGGATCCTATAAATCTTTACAACTAATTACAAATACATTTAGTAGACTGTGGTCCACATTGTATGATTTATAGAGCCAACTTATTAAAATAAGGAATACAAAATTTTGTTATTATTTTATTTCTTTCACTAAGAAACTACATACATGTGACACCTTTTTTGTCAGTTCAGAACTTACTATCATTGAAACACTTTCTACTTACACTTGTCGTATTTTATTTATTTTGTTTCTAGCACTTGTCTTGTTCACACCACTTTCATCCGCACTATTAGAAACATCAAGAGTAGATATCTTCTACTTGAATTAGTAGACACTGCCATAATTAGCAAGGTAAACACTCATGTTTCATCTTTAATGAGATTCTTATAATCTTGCATTGGTATTAGTAAAACCATACCTCGTTTATGTCTTTATATGACACAAACTAATTCTTGCAAGAAGACAAGAATCGCATAAACTCGCATAAACTAATATCTGATCAAACACTTTGAGTCATTAGGATATATTTGATGAAAACCGAAGAAGTTTTTTCAATATTTCATACTTTTCACAAGATGGATTAGACTCAATTACCATTAAAAGTCTTTAGTTATGATAATGGGGAAAAGTACATCTCATCTCAGTTGTAGAAGTATTTGACAAATTGCGGTATCATTCATTAGACATTGTGTGTTCACACTTGAACGGAAAAACCACCACCTATTGGAATTGATACGATCACTTTTATTTGGTATGAACATCTCTAAAACCTTTTGGTCTAAAGCCCTTCTTACAACTGCCTATTTGAAAAATCGCATGTCTTCCAGGGTACTTCATCCTAAACCACCTATTGATGTATTGTATCTTGACAATCCTCTCTTTCTTGTGTCCCCTAAAGTGCTTGGATGTGTTTGTTACGTTCATATACATAAAGGGGATCGGTCAAAATTAGACCTGTTTGTAGAAAAATGTTTTTATTTTTTGGGCTATCTGTCTGCTTGAAAGGGCTACAAGTGCTATAACTCGGGAACTGGTAAAAAGTTTGTCTTAATGAATGTTACATTTTTTAAGTTTGTTCCGTTTTTCTCTCGCTCCATGACCTCTCAGTGTTTGCCTACAGTGTTCCTACTTCGTACTCCAGTTTCTCCATTCTCCTTTGACATCCCAACTTCAGACAATAAGAAAGATTTACTTGTTTATATGAGGAAGGACACAAGAAGCAATCCACCCCTGGTTGCCTCCTCGGATTTAGGTAACTCTCCAGCTCGTATAAGGTGTGTAAACTAAGGAAGGCATTGTATGGACTTAAGCAATCACCAATGGTGTGGTTTGAGAGATTCAATGGTAGTTTAACTAAAATTGGTTACAGACAATCTTAGGTGGATCATACTCTATTTGTTAAACATTCATTGAAAGGAACTACAACAATCATTGTGTATGTAGATGACATAATAGTCACGAGTGATGACTCAAAGGAAGTACACAAACTAAAGGTTCATTTGAGTAGTGCGTTTGAAGTAAAGGATTTAGGCACACTTTGTTATTTTTTTGTCTTAAGGTTTTTCATTCCAAGAAAAATATCTTCATATTTCAAAGAAAGTATGTTCTAGACTTACTTGTTGAGACAAGCTTATTAGGGCGCGACCAGTAGAAATCCCTATTGAAGTTAACCATGGGTTGAATGATCAGGATTGGAAGGCCATTGATAGATGCTGAACGATATCAACGACTTGTTGGAAAGCTTATCTATCTTGCACTCACAAGGCCAAAAATAGCTTTTGCAGTTGGAATTGTTAGTCAATTCATGCATGCACCACAAATAACACATATAGAAGCTACCTTTCGCATTTTGAGGTATTTAAAATTTGCTCTAGGAAGGGGGCTATTATTTTTAAACAATGGCCATGTGAAAGTCGAAGTGTATATAGTTGCGGACTAGGTAGGATCAGTCATTGATAAACGCTCAACTTCCGGTTATCGTTCATTTGTAGGTGGGAATTTTGTAACATGGAGAAGCAAGAAGCAATCGGTGCTTACCAAATCGACTACTGAAGCAGAATTTAGATCAATGGGACATGGGGTTTGTTTGGTTAAGGCTCTTGCTTAATGAGATTGACCTTGAAATGAAGACTCCGATGAACCTATATTATGATAACATGTCAGCCATTAGTATCTTTCACAATCCTGTGCAACATGACTAGACCAAGCTCATAAAAGTGGATCAACATTTTATCAGAGAGAAAATACAATGTAGACTGATTTGCGCTCCCTTTATAGTACAAACCAACAACTAGCAGATGTGCTAACTAAAGGTGTCACCAAAATACAGCTCCATGATATCATTAGCAAGTTGGGCATGTTTGACATTCATGCTTCAACTTGAGGGGAAGTATTGAAGTACTGTATCCGGGGACTTATATGTAATAAGGGTACTATATACTGTATACCTTTGGTATACCATATGTACTGTATACCCAGTACTCTCTTAATGAAAATACTGATCCAATCTTAATTCTTCTCTCTCGTTTCTTCCTATATTATTATTATTATTATTATTATCTTTCTGTCGGGCACGCAAATGAGGTTTAAGAGTGAGAATTACAAGTCGCCCAACATCAGGGGTGTGGACACATCAGCGCCAAAAGTGAAAAACACCCCTCAAAAAGTGTAAATCACTTTTTTGGCGCTGATGTGTTTGCCCCTGATGCCGGGCGGACCTTGTTCGTTCATTAAGTGTTGCAACCAAATCCGAGGCATGTCACACATGATGGTGCATCCATATTTGTCCCAATTCTTCTTTAATCCTTAAATATAATCTTTTAGCTCATCTACTTTGCTTGGCAGATAAATGTTTATCAATTGATATGGGATGGGGCCTCATATCCCTAGCCCAACCTTTGCAATGGCATCACACATCGTCTGGAAGTTTATGTTCTCAGTAGCATAGAATGGAATGCAAGTGTGCTCCATCCACTTATATTCTTTGCTCTACCTCTTTTTCCTCTTTCTTCTTAAATATGTTGTAATTCTCTTTTGTTTGGAACCCTATTTTCTGAAGCACCTAAGTTTGCCCTTCACCCCCTAGATGTGACTCTCTACTTGGCATCGCGTGCCCTCTTTATCTCCACATCTATGGGCTCTCTAATAGTCCCACTTCGCCCGAAAGTAGGGCATGATGACGAGCCTGAATCCCCCTCTAGGGTGATACTAAGAACCATTCCCTCCTATGCTAGTGGGAGGGCCAAAAATAGAAAATATCTTCATCTCCTTGTCAACAAGTGCAAATTTCCTACTCTTTCTCATTGTTGCCATGTATTGCTCTCTCCAACTATCCATACCATCATTGGCCTCATCCTCATCATGACGATGCGAATGCACCCTAAGATGCTCTTGCAACATTTCTTTTTGTTTCTTCGTTGTTGCTTTTTTTATTTTTTTACTAACCTCCTTTAAGTGTGCTTGGATATCTAACATCAACTACTTAGGTGCCTGCAGGCATGGTTTGACATCTTCCCTTAAGTGGGATGGTGATGCTTGAATCTACTCACACCCCCACATGATTTTTTTGCACAA
The DNA here is from genome assembly GCA_025762735.1 of Platanus orientalis. NCBI lineage: Eukaryota > Viridiplantae > Streptophyta > Magnoliopsida > Proteales > Platanaceae > Platanus > Platanus orientalis. The sequence goes on along the minus strand of JAOXJP010226085.1, from coordinate 7,673 downwards.
ATTACACTTTTTTTTTTGCATGCACTCAATACAACACAGTAGTTCCATCCAATATTTGGTTGCGTATCTTTCTTACTTAAAGCTTTTGACCTTGAAGCCATTTTTGAACTTGTAGGAGTGATGAAACAAGAAAAAACTAATAAACATCAACCAATTTATTCGACATGCATTTGCATAAAGAAAAGAAGATTGAACTAAAGACATACATATACTAATATACATATTACATAACACTACATATTTTACATTTTACATATTAGATAAAAGTATAAAAACTATACATCTTTTACAATTTATATAAAACTAATTAAATAAAACACATACATTATATATAATTTCATACAACATTAAAAATAATGCAAAATCTTCACTGCTCATACATGATACATCATATATAATTCACATATATAATTATATATACCATTTATCCGTTTTTTTTTTTTTTTTTGAGATTATTTTAATTTTCTACAAATATATGTAATCAAATAATCTACAGAGATTACATTACAAGATTGCATTTGGGCCACAAAAAATAATAGACTAACATCTATGTGGAAAAAAATATTTTTTAATTATATATATATTTTTTGAAAATTTGAGTTTGACCATGGATTAGTGGGTTTTGATCACAAACCCATAGATCTATTCTATCAAATTGATCAAATATGTTTTTTTATTAATTTATTAATTTTTGAAAAATACATTTTTTTTTCAAAGAATGGATTTAATTGATGAAACACCCTTCAAATCTTATTTTTGAATCAATAAATCAGTAGGTTTTAGCATCAAAAGGTGTTGATTTATTGTTTTATTGCAAAAAGAATCAGTAAAAACGGATTAAAGAAGACAAAATCATACCTTTTTTTTTTTTTTTTTTCTCAATGAAGAAACCTGAAATTCCATTTTCAATCCACAAAAAATCGTAAAAATACAAGTTTTTGATGCACAAAACTTGTAGAAGTAGATCAGTGAGTTATAAGCTAAAAAAAAAGAAAGAGAAATTGAGCATGGGAGGCAAGAACATGAGCTGAAGTGATTTGACCGATATAATATATGGGATTGCTTGTTCTTGAGTTGACTTGGGCAATATCGACATGGATCGGCTGGATTGGTCGATCCATGTTTGGATCACTTGAGTCACGCAAGGATCGAGCAACCCGAGCGATCTAATGATCCTTGGGGATACTCAATCTAGGAATGGATCTTAGATCGGCATGAGCCGATCTAGCTAATTCTCACTTGGATTAGTCGATATTTTGATTCATAATCACAGTATACCATAAAGTTGATCAACAGCCTCCTTGTCCTCATAGTCTAATCATCACATAATGGTGCATCCATATTTTCCCCAATTCTCTTTAATCCTTGAATGTAATATTTTAACTTATTCACTTCTACAGGCAGATATATGTTTGTCAACTGATAAGGATTGGGCCTCATATCCTTGGCCTATAGCATTGTTCATCGTTTGCTTGGAATAGCATTAGTCATCGTTTGAGAATTTGTTTGAGAATACGGGCTGTCTTTTGCTTGGAATAGTATACCAAAGTGCACCATCTACTTACATACTTTTTGTCCTACCTCCTCTTTCCCTTTTTTGTTAAACATATCTTTAGGTTTTTTTGCTGTGTTTTTTGTTTTGAACCCTCTTTTCTAAAAGAACCAATGTTTGTCCAATGCCACCTAGATGTGGCTCTCTTGGGCATTGCGTGCCCTCTCTGTTTCCACATCTATGGCCTTTCTCTTGGTCCTGCGTCAAGTCATATCCTTGGGTTATAGCTTCTACAATAGCATTGTTCATTGTTTGAGAATATGGGGCTCTCTTTTGCTTGGAATAGTATGCCAAAGTGCACCATCTACTTACATACTTTTTGTTACCTCCTTTTTCCCTTTTTTGTTAAATATATATATATATATATATATATATATATATATATATATATATTGTCTTATTTTTTTATTTTGAACCCTCTTTTCTGAAAGCACCAATGTTTGTCCATCACCACCTAGATGTGGCGATCTTGGCATTGCGTGCCCTCTCTATCTTTACATCTATGGGCTTTCTCATGGTTCTGCTTTGTGTAAAAGTAGGGTGTGAGCTTGAGCCACCTCTAAGGTGATACTAAGAATCATTCCCTTCTATGTTAGTGGGAGGGCTAGAAATAGAAAATTTCCTCCTCTCCTTCTCGGCATGAGCAACTTTCGTACTCTCTTTCACTATTGCAATAAACTGCTCTCTCTCCAGCCTATCGATATCCTACCCATGCATAAGCCTCATCCTCATCCTCCTTAATGTCATACTTACTCTCCATAAGTTAGTTACTCTTGTAACAATTCTTTTTGTGTCTTCTGAGTTTTGAGTTGCTATTTCGTTGGCAACCTTTGTGTTTCATCATATCTAGTATCAACTCCTTAGGTGCTTGTGGGCATGATTTGGCATCTCCCCTCGAGTGGGCAAGGTGATGCTTGACTCTACTCGCACCACTCAAATGATTTTTTCACATAAAGTATACCTAATTGGCTTCTTACCCTCACCCAATGCAACATAACACTTCCATTCCAATACCTTGCCGTCTCTCTTGCTTGAAGATCTTGACCTTGAAGTCATTTATGAACCTGTAGAATTGATGAAAGAACTAACATCAACAACTATATACATATTACATAAAATTAATACATAAATACATATAACAGAATACATCCTTCATTATATGTTCATATATATCCCTTTTCCTTTTCCTTTTTTTTTTTTAAAGTTATTTTAAGTTCCTACAAATATATTTAGTCAAATAATCTACAAAGACTAAACTTAAAATTGCATTTGGGCAAGAAAAAAATAATAAACTATCACCTATATGAAATTATATTTTTTAAAATAAAATGATTGATTTTTTAATTTTGGAATATTTAAAAAAGAATTAAAATTTGTGTGTGTACACATACATTTTTGTTGGTTTTGATCTATTACATATAGATCTATGGTCTATAATATCATATATGTCATATATCTTTATTTATATTTATTCTTAACTTTTGGGAAAATACTCATTTTCTTCAATGAATGGCTTTAATTGATCATACACCATTTAGTTCATGTTTTTGATGCAATAAATCAGTAAATCTAGCATTTAAAGGTGCTGATCTACTGTTTTCTTGCAAAACGAATCATAAATACATATTTAAAATTAACAAATCATACACAAGATTCAAAATGTCGATGTCAGTGGAAATGTCGGTTAGGCCAAAACAAAACATATATCGGAAATGTCGGAAATATTGAAAAGAAATATTGTAAAAATCATTGAAACTTAGAAAGTATATTCTAATCTAACTACATATGCACAAGGGAACAAATAGATTCATTAGGAATGATAGTTTACTTTAGTACACTTATATTTTAATATTCTTTTATAAGTACACATGCATACATAATGGTTAACAAACATATTATAATCTAACCATATAAACATAAGGGAAGAAATAGATACTTTTCCTTTTCTTCTTTCTTCTCTTCTTCCTCTCCCTCCTTTTACTTTCTTCGGAATTTATGGTTTTTCATATAATTTTTTATTACAACACAATGTTGACATTAGGAAATAATACACTACAAAGAGGGAGTATTCGCTCAACACGTTGACATTGTACATCATGTTGACTGAAAAATGAATTTTTATCATGTACTTAATGTTTCGTGTAGGTGTAGGAATATGTCATGTCGGTCTTGGTAGACATGGACATATGTCGGGAGATATATAAGACATTTCAAGACATTTGATACCATGATCATACAGTTTTGTTCCTAAAATCCGGATTTCAATCTCACCATCTGCAATATATTTGTTTTTTATGCAGGAAACTTGTAGAAATTAGTAGAACTAAGAGTAAGAGATGGAGGGCTGAATCACCAAAAAAACAAAGGATGAAATCAATTATGGGAGTTAAAGAACAAGAGCTGAAATGAATCGGCCCTCGTTTGTCGATCTTTTATGTCGGGATTGTCTGAGTTAGCTCAGGATTGGGAGATCCATTCAATCTGATGAAGGATTGGCCGATCTTTATGAAAGATCGTCCAATCCTTGGTTGATCGCCATCCAGCCTGGTATATTGGATTGGACAGGGCTGATCCCGATCCGATCTGGCCCTGGCCAATCCTCACATTGATCAGACAAGTTTTAAACCATGGTAGCCTCACCTCTGCTCATGAGCCAGTCGTGCAAATTGAGGGGACCATTTCCTTTTAGTACCCAAGGAAATGGTCCCCTCCCTTGATTTTTCCATCTTCTACTATCAATTTAGATGAACAGACATTACACATTTTCTCTCTTGGGTTCAGCATATCCAAAACTGTCTCTGTGTATATGATTTGTTCTGCTTTGTTTTTTCTATTGTGTGTGTGTGGGTTCAGCATATCCAAAACTTTGTCTGTGTGTATATTGTTCTGCTTTGTTTTGTTTTTGTGTGTGTGTGTTTTTCCCACAAGGTTACTTGTCTTCTACATACTGTACTGTACAATGTTGGGCTGACAGACTTTTCATGGTGTCACCAGGTACCAGAGTTTGAGGAGGCTGCATTTAATACAGCTTTAAACAAAGTTGTAAGATGTAAGACTAAATTTGGATGGCACTTGTTGCAAGTTTTGTCTGAGAGGTGTGTTATAGTAACCTTGTTAAGCTAAGTATGGTACTTCATATTTAAAGCAATGCGGGTGCTGATTGTTGCTATCTGTGTGTTTGTCTGCAATTTATGCTTCTAGGGAAGAAGTATTGCTTCAAGATGTTGAGCCAGATGAGCTTCATGGAAAAATGCAAGATCCAAGTTTCTTTGAAGAGGCTCAATTGATAGATGTCAGAGAACATGAAGAAGTGTATGCACTCATATTTTAGTCTCTGCTATTAATTAACAATCCACAATGACTTTTCAAGCTTTTTGAACAACCGAACTGCACTTCCCTAATGTCTTTAATTTTTGCTTGTGCATGTGTGTGTGCGTGCGCACTTGTGCACGAGGTTATAGGCAGCCCAAGTAGCAACAGACACCATTATTGACACTTTGGGAGGACATCTTGATTTCTAGTAAAACTGATGTTGATGCTTTTGTATTTTTCAATTTTCATGGTCGCTACATGTCTGTTTTGTTATGCCAGGGAATAAGCCTCTTAGATTTGTTTTGTTATTTCTATTTGTTTATATATTCTTACTACATCGATAATTTGGTGAGACAGAGCCCAAGCTTCCTTGCCAGGTTTTCAGGTTCTTCCCCTTCGCCAGTTTGGAAGGTGGGGTCCAGAAATAACAACTAAGTTTGATCGTGAGAAAGAAACTTATGTTTTGGTGAGTATTTTTTTTTTTCTCAATGAATTTGAAGCGGTGTTCTTTTTTGGCTTTCATTCTTTCTTTTCGGTAATCTTGATTCAAATCACATTAAAGCATTATTTGGATAATCTACTTTGTAGTTACTTATATTAGGGAATTCGTGCAGACCATCTTTAATGTAGGATCCAAAGGGAAAGGATTCCTATACTAATTAAATAACAACAAATAACGATTGAATCTTGAATATATAAAGATTGCTGAAATTTTAAAGAAATTATTCAAGAAGCTAAATCTTCCAAAGAATCAATTCAAGAATGATTGAATATGCAAAGAGAAGAAAGAAATTAAAGAAAACGAAAAGAAATTAATCAAAGAAGGAAGGAGAAAGAAGGTAGAATACTCACCTCATGTGAGGTGTTGAGAGAGCACTTGGTATCATACCCACTTCAACATACGCGTGTCTTCTTTTCAAATATTTATCCTTAACTGATTTTCATTGATCTAGTGTGACCTTTAAATAGGCATTACGTGGAGAATAAAATAAAATAAAATCCTAGATTCTAGATCTTCAAATAAAATGGACTTGTTAAATAATAAAAAACTTCTTAAAATAATCAGATTCCTAAAGAGAGAAAAAAATGAATCTTGGTTGCCACAATATTTGGCTTGTTGGCCAAGTAATTGGGTCCCATAAGATCTTAAACAATCTCCCAAAATATTTTCCAAAATCTTGGAGAAAATATTTCTAAATATTGTCAACAATCTTGGAGAAAATATCTCTAAATATTCTCCACAATCTTGAGGAATATTGGACTGCTGAATTGGTATTGTGGATCCCTCAAATATCTCTTAAACATTCTCTAAAATCTTAGAGAATATTGGATATATCTTGTAGCTTAGATTGTGGGAACCATGGATTGAGGTGACAACCCATAAAAATGCAAAAAATACCCTTGAAACTAAAATCTTATTTTACCCCTTGACAAACATGCTTTATTATATTCAAACCCCTTAGACTTAAAATAATTGCAAAACTCCCCTTAAAAGCATAAAATTAATTCTACACTATTGGACACTCCATGAAAGACTATCTATGATCTTCCAACTTCTTTTCCTTGACATGGTATGCTCCCACATCAATCTCTCTTACCCTTATTTGAATACTAAATTTTAATGCATTGAAGTTGGTATCAATGTGACTAGTGAGTCATGAATTCATGTAGACTAACTTCTTAAATTTGATGGTTCTGAAGTTCTCATCAATTTAGCTCCTAAATTATGAGTTGAAGTTGTTGACTGCATATAACTAACTATCCTTTCTATTTTATCCAAAGTGAATTAATATCTGGTTAGTTATGCTTTCGGAGTATTATAGCAACAACTATCATCTACTGAGAAGTCTTGCAACAGGGTGCACATTCAAGGCATCGATAACTAGGGTCACATCATTTAATGAGGTCCTTCTTGGAGGTCTCCTATGTAAAATTAAATGGTTTAAATGATAGTAACCATGCTATTCACTAGATTCATTTTGACACCTAAAAAAGGTTTTGGTGACTGTGCAACAAAGTCTATTTGGTGGGACCGGGAAGTTGTGGCTGTATCACTTGTTTATTTGGAAGATTGAGGTGTAGACTCTCCTTAAAGCTCCCATTAGGCTATCAGTGAGGGCTAGTCTTGCTCCTTTGGTTATATTCATGTTGTCTTATATCCATTAGAAAAAATTGGACTCTTGTCATATTCTGTTTTTGGTAGGTGAAGTAAAACAAGGGAAAAATACCAAAAATTGATTTAGAATACTTCTAGATAATTATGAGATTTAAAGTGCGGAAGCAAAATATTTTAAGAATTGAATTTTAAAGCAATCAAGTAGTAACAAAATAGGGAAAATTAAGAAAGAGAATGATAGAATAGAGGTTTGAATGAAAATGAATAGAAAAAAGGAAGAAAATAAGGGAAAAGACCCAAAAAGGATATTTTTGTAATTTTGGGTAGAAAGTCCAAAAATTACCAAAATACCCCTTTAATGCATCAGAAAAATTTGAAATTTTTTGGATAGTTTTTAATGTGTGTAAAGGTTTTACAGTTAAAATGTCATGAAATTTCGATAAAATTAGATGGGTCAAATCAAAGAATTTTAGGAAAATGTAGGAAAACTGATTAGAGGATTGTGTATTAAAAGGGTTTAAGCAACATTTGAGAAGATGGGTCTTTCATGGAGAAAAAACCAGTAAACAACAATGATATAAAAGAAAGAGAAAATGAATAAGAAGAGAATGAAAGAAGAACGAAAGAGAAAAAAGAAGAGAGAGAAAGAGATAGATATCTTATGAGAAAATCACCAACATCATGTTTCTTGAA
>JAOXJP010226084.1:0-11553 GCA_025762735.1 Platanus orientalis | reverse complement strand
GCTTGTAGATACTTTTGGAGCTTTTTTTTTTCTCTTCTTTTTACTTCACAATTTTTAAGGTTAAAATTCTGTACTGCAAGACCTAGTCTTACATCAGAAAATTAGTTCTCCCTGTTTGAAATGGTTATTGAACTTAACCATTGTCCAAAAGATGGCATAATTTGGTTTTAGATCACACACACACACACACACACACACACAAACAAGAAAATAACAAGAAGAACAAGAACAATAACTCAAGAAACTTCAAACACTCTTAAAATAGAAAGTAAGGCGATCCAGATAGTTGACCCAGTCTGCATTCAACGAACAACAAACCCTGTTATTTATAGACAGGAAACGAAATAGATTTCAAAAACAAACTCAAACTAATTAAACATAGTATGCTCTGTCAACATAGGATTCTTTTGAACAATTGTACGCATGTGAAGGAATCATCACTCAGAGTCGTCTATTCCTGGATACCCAGTAAAAGGAGATTCGTCTGACGAGCTGTCTCCAATCGTCCCATTAAGTAGAAAAAAATCATTGATATTGTCGAAGAGTTTGTCAGATATGAGATGACCTTACTGTGCTACAGGGTCATTCATGATATGAGTTGGAATTTGGGTGGGGTCTACCCTGTTGAGAGCACACATGGAATCTTGAAAGAAACGATATTCTGTGGGATGAGAGGTGTAGTGAGTCATGTAGTGAAAGGAGCACCAATTTTGGAAGGTAGCGGAGGGTGAGTGGGCATAGTATGAATCTGGTGGGGTTGGGGGATCATTCTGGATGAAGTCTGGCGGATTGTGGAAAGTTATGATTGCATACTAGGCCTGGATTGGGTTGAGGATAGCTTGCCAAATATAAACAAGATGAAACCATGTAACGAGAGTTTTGAAGTAGGAGAGATTGGCGGGAAAAACGAGATTGACAATGGTTTGAGTGATGTAGGCAGAGACTTCAAGGACATCGAAGATAAATGATATATGATATTTCTCAAAGAGATACTCTAAGAAACAAAGGGCTTCTTTGGGGAGGTGATAGTATCTCCGGATGGTGAAAGGAACTAGGAAGGAGTTGTCAGGGTGAGGAATATAGTCAAAAGTGCAGCCATTGTGAAAAATGTGAAGTTCAAGGAATTTATGGAAGTTGAGGGTGCTGCGGTGGCCTTGGAGGAAGGTCATGATTGTTGATTGGATCTTAGGAGGTACAGTGGGGATTCGGGTGGTTAAGGGAAAAAAAGAGGGTCATAGGTGGCTGAAATAGATGTTGTTTTTAGGAGAGAAGATCTGTAAGACCATTATTAGTGCCTTTCAAATGTTTTACTTGAAATTCCCATTGAGAAAACCAAGAGGCCCACCGTAACAACTGGGGGTTAGGAAAGATATTTTGCTACAAGTGAAGCATTATGGGAAAGGAAGACATGTCCATTTCTATTTGAAAATTTCTACCTAGAAGATGGAACTAGAATTTCTCAATGCTGCGTTTTACTATTAGGATTTCTTTGAATGTGGAATGGTAGTGTGTTTTAGTAGTAGTAAATGTGCCACTTTTGTATCCACATACTCTTCTTTTTTCCTTTGACTTCTTTAAGAAGAACTGTGCCCCAATAGAGATCACTGACGTCTATTTAGAGAATTCTGATGCTATGTGGGCTTGGGATATGAAGAGCCGGGAGATGCTGGGACTTGCTCTTTAAGTCTTTGACAGCTTGCTAGTGTTTTGCTATCCATGCAGGGGGATCCTTTTTGAGAAGAGAGGACAAAAAAGACCTTTAGTGTGCAACGTGAGGAATGAAAACTGCCATGTAATCGCCTACTGAAAGATTGAAGGTGTTGTTTGAGACTAAAAGGAAGAACAATCCATTGATAATGTTTATTGGGGATGCTGAAGGCTGTCTTTGGTCTATCATTAGGATGAATCCCAAGTTGCCAGAAACCTGCTTTGAGGTCAAATTTGGAGAATATCTGAGCTTTTGTGAGGTGTTGGAACATATCACTACGCTGAGGAAGAAGAATTTGGAGTCGACTAGGAAATAATTAAGTGGTTGGTAGTTGATAACCAATCTTAATTTGTCTTGTACTTATTCTACTCGTTTGTTGATGTAGAACACTTAATAGGCCCACTGGGAGCTAGTGGGTTCGATTAATCCTTGGGCTTTAAGCTGGCTTAGTTCTTACAGCGCCAATTGGTAGTGCTCTAGTGGCATGCCTCTGTGAGAGGCCATGGTTGGGTTAACGTCCTCATTCAGCTTGAATGGTAACTTGACAGAAAAGGAATCATTAGTCCATAGGGGATGGAAATGTTTAAAATCTGAGTGAGATTTTGCATAAGTGTCTTGGATGAGTTTGGTGATGATGGGTTCATATGAGAGATGGTAGAGGTTGGAAATACGAGTCCAAGGGAGAAAATGTTGGGAGCAGGAAATTCTGTTCATGGTCCATTTAAGTTGAGACATCTCATGAAGAATATCAAATCCAATGAGGAGATCTTTCCCCGTTAGACTGCATCTGAGAACTTGATGTTGTACTTTAAGGTTTGGAAAAATTTGGATGATGATGGGTTTATTAAGTTTGGTGATTTGAAAATGTTCACCATTGACGGCCCAAAAGGTTTGCTGGGTAGGTTTCCAGTCGGTGGAGGGAAGAAGCTTGGGGTTGATAATGGATGCAGTTGCTCTAATATCAAAAAATGCAATGACTAGAACAGGTCTAGCATATGGCTTGGTTAGGATATGGATTTGGGTTGTGGGGGTGGGTTGGGTTCCATAAGATGGCATGATGTCTACAGTATGGATGTTAGTGGTTGCAGGGTTATCATCTTTACTGTTGTCAGAATCATTAGAAGATTCATATGGTATGGCTAGCAGAGAGTCTGGAGAATAATAATCTTCGAGAGAGAATTGGGACTCAATATCAAAGAAATTTAAGTCAGTGAAGTGCATAGCTTGTTGAAGGAGGTGAGAGGCTTGAGGCTTCTTGGGGAAATTCTTGGCAAAATGCCCTTTTTTCTTGCAAATAAACTAGTAATCTATAGTTTTTCCTCTGAACTTCTTTTTCTTCAAGAACTTCCATTGATGGCGGTTTTTGAAAGGCCAAGTGGTGGAAGATGGAACCATCTTTTGGAAATGATGTTTTTTGGATGTTTTGCAATTGCAGAGCTTTTCATCTTTACACCTGATGAATAATGCTTTATCTATGCAAGCTGATCCTATCCTTTTGCCCATAGTTTCTATTTTTTTTGAGAAATTTGGAAGTATTACAAAACTTTTCAAGAGCCAGGAGGGCATTTTGAGAGATTACTCCCATAGTTGCTGTTTGGAGGGAGAGATTTTTTGTAGCCATGATTTTTACTGCTTTATTCCCCAGAGGATCAGGTAAAGAACTGAGAAATGCTTGCTTGAGATTGGGGTCATCCATGCCATTGATAGCATAGAATCTGGATGACATATTGCTGTAGTGTTGCTTAAGATCTTTTCTTTTGTAGGAGCAGCATTTCATCTTAAAAATTCTTCACGCTATTGATTTGTATGATATGAGTGGGCTCCCAAAAATTCTTGGTGGATCAGGACGCCTTAATTGTGGTATTTTGGAGAGCTTGAAGTTATCTATACTAACCAAGATTTAACCACCATTATTTAAGTCGACCGAGTAATTTTGAAGGGATCTGAGCGATTATTAAGGCTTCACTTGCAAGAGGCTTTGGTAGTTGAACTTGTGCTCAAGCAAAGATTTCAAGGATCCTTGCTCTCCATTGTGAGGAGGGATATCATCAATGGAGAAAAACTAATTTTGGTAAAAAATTGAAGGAGTCTAGCTAGGTGGGCTGGGATGGATGGTTTCTGCTTCATCTTCTGGTTGCATAATATGAGGTTAGGTGGATGATTGTTAATCTGTATCCATCATTAAGGTTTCAAATTCAAGGTGGAAATCTTCTAGGGATGGGTTTTGGATCTTGGATTTGATGATGAGATGAGGTTTTGTAAGGGAGGATAAGAAAAAACTGATTGAGTTAGTTTGTTCCAAGGGGAAAAGAGAGGGAGTTGGTTTTGAGGATGCTCCAATAATGGGGTCAGAAGGTAGTGGTGCTTTAGGTGGTGCTGGTGGTGGAGTTGGGGGATCTCTTTTTGGTTACTTAATGAGGCAGTGGTAGGATTTGGGAAACAAAGAATGATGGTCTGTGGGAATGATTGATAAAGGCTGGAAAACTGGAGCAGGAGTATAAGAGAATGGTGGTAAGGGCTGAAGAGCTGTGAGAAGATTCCCAAACAGAGATTGGGATTGTGGTCGTCGGACAAAGGGAAAGTTACTGGTTGCACATGTGCTTGCTACAGTTTTTTATGATGCTTATAAATTGCACAATTAGTTTTCCAGGTGTTTCTTTTCCGCTTCTTTGACTTGTATCATCTTTAGTCCCTGATAGTAATCTTTTACTATTCGGGAAATATGGCTAAGTTCTGTTTTGAAATTGCTAATTTTAGAGCGAAGATCCTCAATGAGAGTGTCAAGAGAGGATAATCGTTTTGTGACTGTTGTTTCTAGCTGAGTCTAATTTTCCAGTATCTTTGTGAGAACCTAGTTTTGCTTGACATCATTCTTTGCTTTCTAATTAAGGGAGGCTTCTATAAGAGAGATTTTACAGGGGGAGTTGTCTATATTCTTGTCGGTTGGGGTTTTGATTTTCCAGACATGCTTAGTATTCTGTTGAGGAAGCTCGAATTCTTCAAGGGTTGGAAAATGATCATTGTAGCTAGAAGAGCTGGGGGAAAACATGCAACAATCAATCACTTGGGGTTGTGGAGCTATGGGTCCAATGGGCAAGGCTTAGTGTAAGCAGGATAAGGCTTTTTGGTAGTATGGAAAGAGGGTTGGTATTTGAGGTGGTGGAGATGACCAATGGTTCCAATTGTTTGGACATACTGGTTCGAGTTTCTTTTTTCTTTCTTTAGGAAAGAGGACATAAAAGTCGTATTTGCTTGATGGTTCGCCAAAGAGACCGACTTCAGGGTCTCCATTTTCATATCTTTCTTGAAGAAGCTGTTGTTGGGATTTTTTTCTTTTGTCTTTCTTTAGATAGAGCCTTCTTTCTTGCTTGAGCTCTAGCTCTATATCCATTGAGTCTTGCTCACATTCTTTGTAGGTACAGTCAATTGCTTGGTGGTCTCTACTGAGTTGTTGAAGTATAGCCTAGTCAGAGATTGTTTGAGGAATAAATGATTCAACCAAAAGGACTTCAGAGACAAAAGGATTTGCCAGATCTTCTAACTGTGGTGGTAAAAATGTTGTTTCTATTGATCCATCCGACTTTCTGGTGTATACGAGTTATGTGGCAGTGATTGCTTCATTGTGGCCATGCAGGTTTTCATATTGGGTGATCCATTTTCTGGCAGTAAAGCCTAAAATTTAGATGTGGTGAGTTGTTGGGGAACATAAGTACAGGTAGGGACTGAGGTTGCATCAATCTTCAAGAAGAGGGCATCCTGAGTTTGAGCAAAGTCAGAGTTGGGGATATCAAAGGAGTGGTTTTGGACTTTGTAGGCAATTTGGTGGTTTAGTGTGGCTGCTATGAATGTGGCCACTTGGGGAGCCCCAGTAATCTGAACTTGGACTTTCAAGGATCCATGGCTTAAGGATCTTGGAGAGAAATATTAAAATTTGGGAAGAGGGTTATAAACACGGTTCCTGCATTTAATGTTGAGGTGATTGTTCCCAAGGAAGCATGAGGTAAAGTTTGAATCTGGTATCTAGGACTACCAACTTTGAAACTATTGGAAGGCCTTTTCTGCCATGGAATTAAGGGCTAATGTAATAGCTCCAATGTGAAGATGGGTGTAACCTTCTTTTATCCAATGAGGAAGAAGGTCATCAGGAAGCTGGATTGGCAAGAACTGCTCATGTTCATTTGCCATGATGGGATGAGCTGCAAAGTTTGAGGTTTGGACATTTTCTTTTACCTGGGCTGGTTTGTTAGATCTGACAAGCTTTTTGATCTTCTTTTGAGAGTTGATTAAGGCTTGTAGTAGATAGAGTATGGGTTAACAACAGGAAAATGAGTTGCAGGAAATTTAGATCCCCATCCCCTATGGACTAACGATTCCATTTTTGTTAGGTTACCATTCAAGCTGAATTAGGACGTTAACCCAACCACGACCTCTCATAGAGGCATGCCACCAGAGCACTACCAATAGGCACTACAAGAACTAAGCCAGCTCAAAGCCTAAGGATTGATCGAACCCACTAGCTCCCAATGGGCCTGTGAAGTGTTATACGTCCACAAATGAGCAAAACAAGCACAAGACAAATTAAGATTGGTTATCAACTACCAACCACTTAATTGTTTCCTTCAGCATCCCCAACAAACATTATCAATGGACAGTTCTTCCTTTTGGTCTCAAAACAACACCTTCAATCTTTCAGTAGATGATGATCTGCATCTTGTCCATATTGATGACATCCTCCTGTTTTCCTCTTCTTCGTAAGACCACCATGCCTTGCTCCAACAATTTTATGAGATCATTCATAATCATGGAATTATGCTCTCCCTATATATATATATATATAGTAAAAGAAGAGTCTTGCGTAACAAGTTCTTAGATATACTTGAGAACAACCATAGAAGATTTCTTATTGACTTGCAATGTGTAAGATTAACAGTGTGAAGTAGAGATATATAGTAGCCTTTGGACTGCAGGTTCGTAACCCTAACCCTAATTTTGCTTTAGGGACTCGGGAATCTTAATATTTATAACATCATTCCAATTGAGTTTTAACTTTTGATCCTTAATTGTCTGGTATCAGATATTATTTGTGATATATAAATTGATGACTTTCTTTTTCAAGTATTTCGCTGAATTTGTTTTAATGTGAAAAATATGGGTTAAATACTCGAACCATGAGACTGAGACGTTTGTAATTCTTTTTTGGTTACGAGGATTTTTTGTTTACATTTTGAGACAATTAGGGTTTATTGTGAAAACATCTTAAGGTTTAGACTTTAAATCCTCCATTAGACTCATACAAATGCAGTGAAGAATGTGATAGCTATAATTTAAATTTTCCTTATAAAATGATTTTTAATGTTTTTTTTTGTTTTTCTTTTTAATATGTAATATTATAATGTTATTGTTAAGTTTCTCCCCCATTATGGTTTTTTAATCTTATTTTTTTAAGTATTTCATTTTTTATTGAATAAATTGAGTGGTTTTTGGTGTATTGTTTTTTAGGATGCAAATTCAACTTTTTTTTTCATTCTATCATAAGGGAGTGGGCTTAAGTTAAGACATTTGTGTTTCGTTTGTTTGGGTGATCAGATTGTAAGAACTGGATAAATTTTGTAGTGACAACTTGAATCCCCCAAGAATTAGGTACGAACAATCCATGTGCGAAAGAGGTGCTAAAGGCACTAGGGCTGGACACATCAGCGTCAAAAAGTGAAAAGCATACTCCAAAAAGTGTAAATCACTTTTTTGGGACTGATTTATCAGGCCCTGGTGCCTTTAGCACCACTTTCACACTTGAATCTGGTGGTGAATAATATTATAGTTTTAATAATTTTATTTGTTTCTGGGACTGGGTAGGACTATAATATGGATCAGAGAGGCATTGGCTTAAGGTTGGACCAAGTTTTTATTGACCATTAGTAATTCAATTTACTTTCTCTCTTCTCTCTTTCTCTCTCCTTGGTGCTATTATTGATTCACCAAGTCATTAGGATTGAGATCTTGAAGTGATATTGGGTGGGATTTGATAGCTGTGGAAAAAGAAGGAAGCCAAAATCTGGAACAATTGCTTCTCACATAGTGCAAACAAAGTCACACTACCCAAGGACTCACAACCAAAAAGAAGAAGAAGAAGAATAATCAAATAGATGAAGATATGGGGGAAAAGATGAACATTACATAACTTGAAAGCAATACATCACTTATATGAACCACCACTTGGACAAGATATGTTGGATTTTCACTTCACTCAATGGTTTTGAAGGATCTTACTAAGGGTTTTCTCAAGGGAGAATTGTGGAGAAAACCACCTAGCATGTTTATATAGATGTTGGGAAGAGAATGATGCATGAACCAATATATGAAGTTTCCAATGGGTTTTCATGGGTACAAGGAAACAAACGAGATTGCATAGCAACTTGATGAATGACTATGGGATATAGGATTTTCTTGACTAAGACTAATGGAGACAAGTGAATGGTTGAGTGGGAATTGAAAGGAGGTTGTATGGGAAATAGAAGAAGGTGACAAGGGAGGGAACAAAGAACTGAATGATGACAAGTTCCAATGAGGTGAAGGTTTTCAAGAGAGTGGGAGTTTAGGTTAATGGGAAATAGGAAATGAGGTGGAGGAAGAGTGTAGTGGAGTGACATGTGGAATCCAAGTGTGCAAGTGGGACCCATATAAACAAAATGACCAAAAAGACCCCGAAAATAAAATTACAATTATAACCTCACTACATCACTCAAAATAAAATAAAATAAAAGCTATCCAAAAAATATACTTTAATTTTTAACAAGAACTAGGTATGTTATTTTGTTCCACAATCAAGCTTTACTTCAATTCTATATTTATTTATCTTGGTTTGGTGTTTTTAGGGCATTGATTTTATGTATTTATTTATTTATTTTTGTGAGATATATTTGTGTTTCCTTACTAGGGAGGTTTTGTAGTTGTCAAAATGGGTTGTCTTGAGTTAAAAAGACTTTGGTGTTTGATATTGTGAATTGTAATGGAGACAAGGTGGTTTTCCCATTGGATAGGGATTATATTGGAAAGTTGGAACTTGATGTTTTCTTTTTAGGATGGAAAGTTAAGGGCTTTGATGTGTGTGGGCATCACAGAAAGATTGGGTGGTCTGCCTGCCCCACTTCAGGGAACCATGCCCGGCCGATTTGGGTCGGCCTCTAGGCTAGGGTTTGGAGTCGCCACCAACTCGAGTTTTTACAGGCGGGGTTGGACGCCTACCTCCCTTCCAGGGGAAAGAATGGTTGTAGGATTTTTAGAACCTAGGCTAGGCACTTGGGCCTAGGGTTTGACTCTTTAACTGGTCTGATTTACAAGGATTTGAGTAAGCTATTTGGTTGTAATTGGAGAAGGTGTTAGACACCCCAATTACCCACCTTTTTATGGTGGCTCCTCTAACCTAGCGATTTCCAAGTGCTAGTAAACAAAAGTGTGTGTGTGTGTGGTTATTTTATTTTTATTGGTCTAGACCACCCTGGTGGTGTGATCATTGCAGTTGCACATGAGACATAGTCTCTAACTTCCTATATACCCGATTTTATATGGTTCTGTATTCCTATGGTTTTGTTGGGATCAAACTGCATGTAGTTCTGAGAGTTTGTAAGTCTCGGTAGTTAAGTATGTCTGACTGTGAGAGTGAATAGGGTGTTGTTCTTTTTAGAGTGTTTATATACTTACAGAGTACTCCCTGCTACTGAAATACATTAGTGAAAGGGGGCCAGGACTATGCTATACCAATGTGAGTATTTTAGGGACTTAACTGGGCTATGGCCAAGTCCTAGGGTCTTTGGGTTGTGAACCGGTATGACATGACCCTAGGATAAGGTGGAGACTTATAAAAAGTCAGGAAGGATTGAAAAACAATGATTAGGTCGGGTCACTCAGCTGGATCGCACTAACGTAGCAGCCACGACACCAATGTTGTCTCCCAGGTAAAATTCAGGTGTTGGGTACTTAGATGTTTAATATTGGGCCTAGTCTATGTTCAAAGGTTTAGAGAAATGTTTTAGGTGTTTAGCAGAAGGGTTTCCTATGGTTCTGAACAGGTGGAATTTTATTCCCACTTTTTGATTTGTTAGAAAGGGTAAAATTAAAAATTTTCAATAGTACGCTTGAACTCTATGTGTACGCCTGATATTTCATAGAGTGAAAGTTCAGGAGTACTGTATTGGATGGGCCCCACTTGGCTTTTAGAGTTAATTCTAAATTCTGGAATTCACTTAGAAGGTGAATTATGGTAGTTTTATATGTCTCTTGGTTACTGTGGGTTGTTAGACATCTGGGGACATAAATAGATGTCATTTTAATCAGGTATGCCTGAACATTGAGGTATGCCTGATCTTTCACAAAATGAAAGTTCAGGCGTACTAGCCTAAATAGGTCCCACTCTGATGCCTTTAGTAAAATTAGAAGCTTGACATCTCTCTTAGGAGATTTTTGAGGGTGTATTAACTCTTATATGTCATTGGGTATGTGAGGATGTCAGAGCAGGATATTCAGGTTGGTACACCTGATCTCAGTCTGTACACCTGATATTTAGTGCACCTGATCTTTCACAGGAGTGAAAGTTCAGGCATACTGGTTCTGAGTTAGAAACTAACAACCTGTATTTTAAGGTTTTGGGGTACCAACGGTGGTCTAACGGACTTGGAATTTTGCAAAGAGTTGGTTTATCATCCTAGTGAATTCTCTATAAAATTATAGTTCCATTGGATAAGGGTGGACCCCATTTGGAATTTTTCAAGTTGTGGGTTATGTGTAACTTAGCACAAAATTTGAAAAAAATTGAAAATTGTGGGGCCCATTCCGGGTGTTATGCACATGGGGTTGGGCCCAAATTTGGTGGAGAACAAGAATAGGTAGTTCTGAAGCTACTTTAGAAATTTTAGAACAAAAAAGGATATACACAAGAAATTATTAAGCAAACAAGATGAATGAATAGATTTAACATAGAACAATGACAACAAAAATTTAATTCAAAATAAATTATGGTAAAATACCCTAAACTTAATAAAATGGACTATAAAAATTAATATAATTGTATAAATTAGTTGGCTAATACATAGAACAAGAATAAATAAAAAAAAAAAATTTATATACAAAATTAAAATTCGGGCATTCCCCACTATTCAATCTAGACAAGGAGGAATACCCTTTTTCAGTGAGCAAGTGGGACCCATCTTAGGGGTCAAATGATGTGATGTAGGGATAAAATTTTGTGGTTTGATAAATCACTATGTTAGTAACTCTCAGTTCAAATTTGAACTCCAAATTCTTAGTATAAGAGGAGTTATGGTCACTATACCATAAGTTGTTCAAAAACAAAGTTGAAAAGAGGAGACAGGCTTGTCTCCCCTATGTCCCACCATGGGGCTATTCTAAGGAGTTTATGAGTGGGTTGATTATAGCATGAGGGATCTGAGAAGATAAGAAGATGAAATATAGGGGAGGGGACCAACCTGGGATAAAGCATTTCTTCCTTTCCTTCTCTTTCTTTCTTTCTTTCTCTTCTCTTTTCTGTTTTTCTTTTCTGGTTTTTTTTCTTGTTTAGAATTTCCTCCCCCCTCCTTGGACGAAATTGAGGGGGTATTTATAGGTGGGGTGAAGGGGGGTGAGGTGGAGAGGGTGAGGTAAAAGGGGGTGAGGTGGTTGGTGGAGGTGAGGAGGTGGAAATGAGTGGTGGGGAAGTAAGGTGAGGTGGGGTCTTCTAGAAGGGGATGAGGTGGTTGGATGGAGTAAGGAGGTGGAAGGGATGGTGGGGCCCACTTGGCATTCGTGTA
Source organism: Platanus orientalis (assembly GCA_025762735.1). Taxonomy (NCBI): domain Eukaryota; kingdom Viridiplantae; phylum Streptophyta; class Magnoliopsida; order Proteales; family Platanaceae; genus Platanus; species Platanus orientalis. Next base: position 45 of record JAOXJP010226084.1, on the reverse strand, counting down.
GTGGAGGTGAGGAGGTGAGAGGGGTGGTGGGACCCATGGAGAGGG
>JAOXJP010226083.1:0-25500 GCA_025762735.1 Platanus orientalis | reverse complement strand
GGACATGTTATCGCGAGACGCATGCGCGATACGCGATACGGCTCGCGATAACCTGTCCAGATCACGATATTTCGCTGGACATGGGTGTATCGTGTCGCACACCTGCGATACCGGTACGTCTCGCGCGATACGGCCTGTATCGCGCGAGATTTTGAACTATGTGTATCCCAAAACTCTTCCTTAAGCTGGTGAATTATCTATCATTCCTAGCTTGTCTACAATATATAAAAATGATTAAAATGAATAAAAGGAATGCAAGTACAACTAGACTTGATATCGTCTTTGTTAAAGTGTCGATCAATCTCCACATGCTTTGTTCTATCGTGTTGTATTCTATTATGTGCAATATTGATAGCTGCCTTATTATCATAAAAGAAATCCATTGGACCATTCATACGAAATCTCAATTAATCGAGTAACTTCTTCAACCATAAGAGTTCACCAATCCCATTAGCTATAGAACAAAATTCTGCTTTGATTGTAAACCTCATAACCACCAATTGTTTCTAGCTATGCCATATAACAAGATTGTCACAAACAAAGGAACAATACCTAGAGGTTGATCTTTGGACAGTCAAGGAACCGGCCTAATCTGCATCTGAATATGCTATCACATCTACTCTTTGATGATCATACTTCTTATACATAATTCATTTTCCTAGGCACCCCTTCAGGTATTTCAAAACTCTGTATGTAGTTTCTATGTGCGCTTAAGTGGGAGCATGCATAAACTAACTGATCACACCCACTACATAAGCTATGTCTAATCTGGGGACAAGAAGATGAAACGTCTAAGTCACTGATATCTACTCGCATCAATCAACATCTCATTGTCACCATCTTCCAGTCTTATGATTTACTTTAATGAGTGTAGCACATGGTTTACATCCCATAATTCTTAAGTCCTTCAGTAGATCAAAAACATATTTTCTTTGGCAGAGAAAGATTCCTTGGTTAAACCTTTCCACTTTAATCTCCAGAAAATACTTGATGGAGTCCAAATCCTTGATTTCAAACTCCCTTGCTAAATTGCTTTTAATCTGTGCTATTTCTATTTCATCATTGTCAGTAACCACAATATCATCCACATACACAATAAGAGCCATCACCTTTCTATCCATTCTTTTTACAAACAATGTATGATCAGTTTGACATTGTTTATACCCATTTGTAATCATTGCTTCCTGGAATCTTTGAAACCACACTCTTAGCAATTGTTTTAAGCCATAAAGTTCATTTTTCATCTTATACATCTTCTTTGAACTTGGCATTTGGAATCCAGGTAGTGTATACATCTTCTTCAAGGTCTCCATGTAAAAACGTATTCTTCACATCAAATTGGAATAGAGACCATCCCTGATTGACAACAAGTGAATTTAGGACCCAAACTAAATTCATCTTTACCACGAGAGCAGAGGTCTCCTAGTAATCAATACCAAATGTTTGTGTATATCCCTTCTCAACTAGGCGTGCTTTGTACCTATCAACTGACCCATCAAGTTTATGCTTCATAGTGAATACACACTTACATCCAACTGCCATCTTTCCTCTTGGGAGGTCAACCAATTCCCGTCTTTTCTAGAGTTTTCATCTCCTCCATATCAGTTCACCATTGGGGTTGTGCTAAAGCTTCTGATACTCTATGAAGAATGGTGACTGAATAAAAGGAAATAACATAGCTTCGAAAAAAAGATAAAGCATGATAAGAGAAAATTTGATATGGGATGTTCAATACATGTTCTAACACCATTTCTAAGAGTAATAGGTATGCCAAAATCATCTACCGTTGAAGGGAGAGAGGCATGTTACTTGTTTTGGGAATTGAATCCAAATAAGACTCTTGAATGGGTAAGGATTCTGGTCACTTTGCTGATTGGGATCTCCTTCTTAGTGTTCTTAAACTCCTTGCTCTTGTTGATCTGAATCACCTTGTTTATTTCTTCATGTGTATACTTTTAAGTTCAATCTCCTCCTTTCTACTAACATCATTACTATCAAAGTAGAATGAAGGAACTGGGATAGGAAGTGGAATTGTAGAAGAAGACAACTCTTCACTTGAACTCTCCCCCTAAAAAAGATGTCTTACCCGAAGAAAAGAAGAGAATAAACTTAAAGAATGTCACATCCCGAAAAACAAACTTCCTACAGGTATGTGGGTGAAAACACTTGTACCCTTTCTGATCAGTACCATAACTTAGAAAGACACAGTAAGTGCTTTTGAGTCTATCTTAGTGCAATCAAACAGATATGTCCACATAGCAAATACAGCCAAAGGTTTTTAGGGAAGAGAAAACAAAGAAGTTCTAGGTGATTGAACTTCGATTGGAGATCTAAAAGAGAGGACACAAGGGGGCATCTTGTTCATGGGGTAGACGGCTATTTGAATGGTATCGGACAAAAAAGTCTTAAGTACAGTCTTTGTAAACATGAGCATACGAGAAATCTTAAGTGAGTATCTATTTTTATGCTTAGCCATCCCATTTCGCTCAAGAGTGTCCAGATAAGTGGTCTAGTGAACAATTCCAAAAGAATCAAAGCATAAAGAAAGAGAATTAGAGAGATACTCTTCCCCATTGTCGAATCGAAGAATACAAAGTTTGGTGCCAAACTGTGTAGATCATATTATAATTAAATGCAATACACACATCACTTTTGTTCTTTAATAAGTATACCCATGTAACTCGAGAGTACTCATCCACAAAAGTGATAAAGTAATGAAAACCCGACAAAGAAGTAATTGGGGAAGGCTTCCCACACATCAGAGTGCACAAGAGCACATGAAGACAAACTTTTATTTAATACTTAAATGGATAAATTGAACGATAGTGTTTTGCCCACTAACAAGGATCATAATGAATAATATTTGAAACAAACTGAAATTTGGGAAAAAGTTTCCCTAACAAGAAAAAAGATGGGTAGCCAAGACAACGATGCCACTAGAACAACTCATCTGTAATAATAGGGGAGACGTCCTTTATTGCTGAAGATGTGATTAATGACAAAGAAGTGGTATCTACCAATAGTCGTCTTCGTCTTCAGATCCTGAAAGAGACAATAAAAAGGGAAGAAAATAACACTACATTAAGACTCTTGGTGAAATGGCAAATGGATAACAGGTTTAAGGTAAAGTTAGGCACATGAAGAATAGAAGACATCAATAAACAAATAACATGTATGTCACCATGCCTGGCAATAGTTGAATGGGAACCATCCGCAATGCGAACTTTATCTTTCCTAGAACTGACATGAAGGACATACCAATCATTTAGTGGGAGACTCCTGAATCAATGATCCAAGAGTCCTGAGATGTGGAAACAGACGTGGATAAAGTTAATATAGATGTACCTGAAGCTGAAACCACAAACGATGAAGTAAAAGCTATTGAAGAAGTATCAAACTGAGAAATAAACTAATGGAATGCCTCAATTTCCTCCTTAAATAGATGACCATATCATAGAGAGGTAGGTGGGGAAGCTACATTTTCTAAAGTTGAAGCTACCGAGTGCGCTTTGGGTCGATTACCTCCAAATCTACCATCGCCTCTACCTCGCTTTGGTTGATGTGGACAAAGATCTTGTGGGCATTCATGCAAATCCCAACACTAGTCCTTAGTATGTCTAGATCTACCGCAGAGCTCACACTTAAGATAATCCCGATCATCCAAAGAAGTACCAAAATGACCACCACAACCTTGTGAAGAGGAGCCCCTATGGCAACTCCGACTAGAGGATGAGAAAGATGTTGATTTTTCTAATACAAATGATAGATACATCACTCATCGTCCCTCTTTGTAAACATGTGCATACACCTCATTTAACGATGAGAGGTTCATATTCAAGATTTGGGCTTTGATTTGCTCATATTCAGGACTTAAACCAGTTATAAATTTGAACATTTGTATCTCCTCAACATATTTCTTGTAGGCTGAAGCATGCTTTGTATAGAGGAAATTCTATTTCACCTACCAAATACTCATCGTCTTTACCTTAAATATAGATAAGAACAGATTTAAACAAAGTACGATAATTTGTGCCATCAAATTTTAGAGTAGTGATCTGGATGTGAGATGAATCTCTAGTAATAAGGGAGCCTCCCAGGTCACTCTTGTTCGATTCCCTAGAAGTGTGGCCAAACTTCTAAATTTCTTCAAACATGATTTGATCTAGGAGCAACTACCAACTATCCACATGTGATTAATACGAACCTGCTGAACAACACACTAATGTAGTAAGCAAGCAATAACACATCATGATCAAGTTAATGTCACACCAACTTGTGGATACACCAAATACACCCTAATCACTGTTAGGGCCACCATATACAACTATTGTTGACATAGTGTTGATTAGAAAAAACAGAGTCCGGATCAAATCAGTTATGTTGGTACACAAAGGGACATAAGGGGACACGAATCATCACCGACTGATCCACAGTTGCAGAACTTCCTCACCACAGTTTAATGTTTCTTATAGGTCTTTAATGAATAAAAAAAGGCATTATTCAAAGATTTCAAGCACCAAGGTTAATGTTTGAATAAAAATGATGAGCAAGAAGGGGAGACATTAACCTGGTTCGATGAGATCGCTTATAGATCTCTCAAATCTCAAGCAAACTTTGTGAAATCACTCTTAAATGAAAGATCTTAAAAAATCTATCTTTTGTGAATCATCCTCTAAAAGAACTACAAATTTGATTAAATCGAGCGTATTAATCAAATAAGAGATTTTTTTCTTCCCGAACAAAAATGCTCAAAATAATACTTTTAAGATTCAAAAAATTCCAAAAGAATATGCATAATGCTCTCATTAAATGACGAACAAAACCATACTCTCAGTCTAGTCTGACACTCCTACGGCTTGGTTACCGTACGGCTGACGTCAACCCTACTTTCTATTCCTCTTTGGCTTTAGAATTTGCTCTGATAATCTTTTTCCGCTCTGATGCCAAGATGAAGTTGGGATTTTTGACTAAGAATAAAGAGAGGAGAGAGAGAAAAGAGAAGAAGAGAGGGAATCGTATGAGAGACTATCTCTATACTAGTTATTATTTATTTGTATAGAGATGGTATACCACAGTGTATGGAATGTCGTAAACATACATGTATATAATATATCTGACAATACTACCCTCCATGTAATGTATCTCAACAAGTAAAACCCAAACACTTAAGGATTGTTTGAAATTCTAGTCTCAACTATTTAAGAGGAGGGGTGAATAGGATGTTTTAATTTCGATTATCTTTTCTAATATCGGTCGACTAAATTTAATTCAATTTTAATAATGTCAAGATAACGAGAACAATTTTATTAATTGTCTTAACACCCAACCACGACTTAGCCTACTGATATTCAATGCAAGAGTTTAATGTGCTATAAAATAAAGTACGCAGGGAAATTAATCACAAACAATAATGTAGACAACATCTTTTTAAAGTGGTTCAGCGAGAGTGCCTATGTCCACTGCAAAAAGTTCCTCACAGAGTCGATTAATTTTATTAATAAAATCAGCAGATTACAATGGAAAAATAAATCATAAAAACCTTACACTAACCAGGTTGGTGACTCCGGTAAATTGAGTGTCAACCCCCGGTATCTCCGGCGAGGGTTAAAGAACGCCACCGGTGACTCCAGCGAAGGCACAAAGTTTGTTAAAGTATTTTGAAAGTCAACAAATCAACTTTCTTACATATGCTTGCCTCTTAAAAGACGTATGTTTCAATTCAGATCAGTTCAGACGAAGAGACAAATCTCTTCTCTTGATTACGCTTCTCAGAAAGAGGATTTTCAGTTATATCATTAAAGTTCTCTAAATATTTTATCTGTTTAATCACAGTATACACAACTATTGCAATATATAATAGATAAAATAAGTTCAAAAACCTAGAGAGATAAAAACCTAGAAAAGTGGTTAACTCTCGGAGCTTTCTTTATGGATTCGTGGGTTTGATCCTACAAACACATTCTCCCACTTCAAACCGTTTGCAAGAACCGCGTTTTATAACCCCTTGGATGCAGCTCAATGGCTATCAAGTAAAGTACACAGTAACAGTTCTCAGACAACCATTATCTCTTTAGCTTTCAATATTTTTCATGTAATCCAATTTCCTTGGGTTTTTCTCCACTTTATGGTCCTTAAATAGGCCCCAAAACCTTATGATTTCAACCCTCTAATGGTCATAAAATTTCCCATTAAATGCAAAAATCGCGATTTAAAATTAAAAAATTTCTAATTATGCCGCAAGGGACCAGTCACGATTTTTTAGGATAGGTCCTTCAAGACCAGTCACCCATAAATCACAACCGGTCCTTCATGACCCGTCACACCAAAATTGTGATTAGTCCCACGTCCATGATTGGTCCCAAAAAATCTAGGACCGGTCCTGAAGTCAATTTGTTGGCATTTTTTTGCATTTTCAATCCTAGGTTTGACTCAAGTCTTCTAGATTAGCTCTAGGACCACTTCCATTGTTTTGTGGGTGGGATCTAAGTCCACCAACCTAGACTTGGCTGGTCTTTCACACATCGACATTTTACCTTCTTTCAATTGTTTGCATCCGTTCCCCCTCACTAGTTCAGGGAGATGATGTATGACTTGGAAACTTTGTTTTGAGCATTTGAAGCTTTTATCTTGTCTAGCAGCTGTTCACACACTTACAACCCCACACTCTTTGGCATGGAATTGACAATCTTCAACAATCCCCCCCTTTGTCAATTCCTTGGCAAAACCCACATTACTCATTCACTTACATTACATAAATTTACAGTACATAAATTTTTTTTTACAGATAAACATTGACAATTCTCAGTCCCACACAAAAAAAATAAAGAATTTCTCCCCCTCAATGTGGTGCTTGTTACCTATAAAATACTTACCTCTCTCAAGCATGAATTAGCAGAAAAAAATATACACTTTGTGAGTGTGTTGTGTGTGTGTGTGTCTCCCCCTTTTTGACATGGAATGACAAAGCAAGAAATATGAGTATAAACCTTATAAACAACAGAGAAAGAGGCCAAACAAAAGTCTTAGTTCATTAATCAAATGTAAAGCTAAGTACAAGGAAATATAAGCCTACATGCAAAACATTTAATCATAACCTAAAAACTATAGACAACACCAAAAACTGAACTACTGAGTAGACACTCTACCGCTCATCATCCTCATCATTCTCATCATCCTCGACATCTTCCTCACTCCCATCTGTTTTCGAGTCAAGATAGCCACTGCAGATCTTCTCACCTGGTCCAACCTCAACATCTAGTTCAACTGCTATTTTCTCTTGGCATTCCTCCATATGATTAATCTTGGAAGCCAAGAGTTTTTGATTGCTGACTACCCGCATGCATTTCTTTTTGAGATAGACCTTTAGATTCTTGAAACCGATCTCAATGCTCTGAAGCTTTTCAAGCACAAGCTTCTGAAATGCATAAGAAGACACGCATGAAGTATCAAAGGATGGTGCAGGAGTGCTAGTGGAGATGCCCGTGGACTTCATTTGCTTGCTGGCCCTATTGTTTTGCTGCATCTTCAAACTAGTCTCGGTGTTGATGCTGCCGCCTTGCTTCATGGATGTAGATCGAAACTGAACCCCATTCTTCCACAATAGCTTTGTGATGAGGATTGGATAGTATAAGCTAGTGCACGGGTCTTGAGATTTTGATGCCTTGATTATTTTAGCACAAAGAATGGCACCTAGATCCATCGGCTTGCTCTTTAGCATGTTGCGAACCACATAGGCTATTTCGGGATTCATGTCAGCTTGGTGGGTTGCGGGAAACATGTTGTATGTGAAGATCCGGTTTAGAAGCCTGGCATCATTTGCAGTCTCTGAGGCATCCAACTTTGAACTCCACGATTTTCTTGGTCCTCCAATCTCTGCAGAGATGGCTGCCTTTTCTTTTGGAGAGAGCGAGGGCACAGGATAGACAACGCAGTCCACACGAACCTGTGGAACCCCCAATTCAACAAACAAAATGTCAGGGTTCACAGCAATGGGTGTGCCATAGACCATGAAGGTGAAGACGTAGTCTACACCGTTCTTAGCATCGAGGTTTGCATAGATCATGTGCACCTCTACCTCATGATAGGTGCCCTTCAGTTTGAAGGGCGGAGACCAACCATATAATTCATAGTATGGTTTGGCTCCAACCATCTTGAAAGGCTTCAACTCAACGAGCCGTTCACATATGAGAGGTGTCTTGGAAAAAATGCATTGAAATTACCCATGAGCGGGCATCACGAAAGTTCTTAGGTAAGGGAGAGGAATCCGCCATTTGTTGCCTTAGGTTTTGTGCCACCTCTTCCCTAAGTTGCCTAGTGAAGTCCTCTTGCGTTTAAACGTGTTGGAGATGGGAAGAAGAGATTTCTTGTGTTCGGGGTCTCTGCACACTTGTTTCCCTTTGTCGGTCATGGAGATTTGAGGAAATACAGAGGGGAGAAGGAGAGTTGCACAGAGAGAGAGAGAGGTTCTCGGGTGACTTTCAAGGAAGAAGGAAGCTAAACAGTCGAAATGAGGAATTTTGGGCATCCCACCTCTGAGAAAACAAAAACGTGAGCAAAATTATGATTTTGTCACTAGTGACCGGTCTTGGTGAAAAGAGGGACCGGTCCTACCTCTATTGCGAAAATTATGGATTTTGCCATCCATGACTGGTCATGGCTGAAATCGTGACCGGTCCTGATTACAGGGTTTAGAAATTTATAGTTATGCCACTAGGGACTGATCCTGTTAGAGATGTGACTGATCCCAATTTCCAGAACATTGAATTTTCTTCATTTTGAGCCCCTGTCATTTTTAGACGTCCCATTTGGGTGTCATGGTTATGGGTGATCATCCAAATGCATTTTTAGGCAAAATTGCACATCCCAAGGTATTGAAATTTGTTCGCATCAAGAGGTTTTGTGATGATATCGACCAATTGACTCTCAGTTTGAATGTATTCTTAATAAAGAGTCTTATCAACACTCCCCCTATCGAATTTATGGTCTAAAAGGAACTTTGTGAGCCATTTATACTAAGCTCTTGGAGCTTGTTTCAGTCGATACAAGGCTTTCTTTAGCTTGTATACATGGTCCGGTAAATATGAATCAACAAACCCTTCGGGTTGTTCTATATATACCTCTTCCTGCAACCAATCATTCAAAAGAGAACTTTTGACATCCCTTTGATATAGCTTAATCTTTAGGTAGCATGCAATCGAGAGAAACATCCTTATGGATTCAAGTCATGACACGGGAGCAAATGTCTCTTCGAAGTCAATTCTCTCAACCTGAGCATATCTCTTGGCGACTAATCTATCTTTATTCCTCACAACTATCCCATATTCATCTATTTTGTTCTTAAAGATCCATTTGGTTCCAATGACATTTTTATCTTGCGGTCCTTCCGTAAGAACCCATACATCATTTCTTTTAAATTGGTTCAGCTCCTCTTGCATGGCCATTATCCATTCTGGATCATCAAGATTTTCTCTGACAATTCTAGGTTTTATTTTGGAGGTAAAACATGTATGACTGATTAGGTTTTCGACTTGTTTTCGTGTTTTAACTCCATCTTTAGGATTGCCTATGATATCTTTAAGTGAGTGACCCTTGACCAGTCTATTTTTTTTTAGATGTTCAGGAAGTTCTTTAATTTCATCCTCAAACCCGTCTTGAGACTTTTCAACTGAAAAGACATCCTTGGAGACTTCTTTTTGAGGAGATTGAAGGTCTTTATGTACTTCAGCTCAGTCATTTTTTTTGTCATCAATTTTGACATTAATAGATATCTCCATTGTTAGAGTTCGTTTGTTATATACCTTGTATACTCGATTCCTTGAGGAATAGCCAAGGAATATGGCTTCATCGCTTTTTGGATAAATTTCCCAATATTATCCCTATCTCTTAGGATATAGCATGGATTACCAAATTCTCTAAAGTATTTGATATTCGATTTTCTATCATTCCATATTTCATAGGCTGTTTTTGCAGTCCTTGGCCTTGGTTGAACCCGGTTTATGAAATAACAAGCTGTGTTGATTACTTCAGCCTAGAACCTTTTGGCCATGTTCTTGCTCGTGAGCATAACAATAACCATGTCTTGAAGGGTTCTATTCTTTCTGCTACCCCATTCTGTTGAGATGTCTTTGGAGCAGAAAATTCATGTTTGATCCCCATTTCGTTGCACCAGTTAGAGAATTTGAGTGTGGTTCTCAAATTCTCCATGGTCACTTCTTATTCTCTTGATGGTAAGATCATTTTCGTTCTGCATTTTCTTGCACAAAATCATGAGCTCATCAAAAGCTTCAGATTTTTCTCTTAAAAAGGCAAAACCCATGTGTATCTTGAAAAATCATCTACAACAACCAAGAAATATCTCTTTCCTCCTAGACTTTCAGTCCTAGTAGGAACAACCAAGTCCATGTGTAGGAGCTCTAAAGGTTTACTTGTTCCAATTTGATTTAACCTTTTGTGGGCACTTCTTGTTTGTTTTCCCAATTGGCAACCGTCATAGATTTGGTTTTCTACCTTGGTTAGACATGGTAATCTTTTGATGATCTCATGTCTGCTTTAGTTTAGCAAGATCTTTAAATTTTATGACCCAATCTTTGGTGCTACAAGCCAGTCTCATCAATATGAGAAACAAGACTAAGTGTTGAAACTAGTGTCGTCGGGGTCTATGACATAACAGTTATCACTTTTCCTTATTCCTCTAACAAGAGTTTTATCACCCTTCTTGTCCTTTATGTCACAATAACCTTGAGTGAAGTGGACCGCATAACCTTTGTCGCATATTTAGCTATTACTCACTAGATTGTGTTTTAGACCTTGTACATACAGGACATATGTAAGCTTTGGCAGTCCGGGTACCTCAATGGATCTCTACTAGCTATTCTAGCTGCGTTCATGTCCCCGAAGGTGACACTACCTTCATCTTTCTCCTTGAATTAACTGAAAAGGGATCGTTCTCCAGTCATGTGTCTCGAGCATCCGATATCCAAGTACCATTTGGATGTACTCCCAACTCTAACAACTGTATGGATGACTTGAGATTCTTTTTGTGAACCATGTCTTCTTGACACGGATTTGTTTAGTTTTGGGTCTCTTTAACTTATCCATTTCCTTTTCACATTCTAAATTGGAATTTTCAAAACGTTGGAAAATTTATTTATTTTTTTCTAGCCCTTCTTTCCTGTTCCTTTTTCTTCTTTTCTTGAAGCCTAAGGAATCTCAAAGTCACTTGCCATCTTCCTACACTCAAATTTCATGTGTCCAAGTAATCTATAATAGTAACATATGAATTTAAGAATTTTTGAGCGAGGTGCTAGATTTTGAGATTTTGTGGCAGCTCCCTCTTTCTTCTCTTTTGAGGTAGATGACTTTGTATTGAAAGAAGTGGCTTCTTTTGAAGTTGTGGCTTCTTGCACGCTTTTACCTTTTCGAGCATAAGTGGCTTTTCCTTTAGGAAACACTCTAGGCGGTACAGGAGTAGGTGTAAGTGAGTTTATTACCTTTCATTTTCCCTTTACAAAGGTACTTGATGTATCCTTGGATTTGAGATCCTCGGATTCATACCTCAGCCCCCTCCTATCACCACTTTCTCTGTCCATGGTTAACATATATTCAAATTTTTCACTTCCCTGGGCAAGGAGCTTATGGATTTCCTTTTGTGTTTTTTATAGTACCTTAACCTCATTTAAAAGTTCAGTGGTTCTAAGAGTTCAGAACACGTTAATGCTAAGCTCTCTTTCTTCCTCCTCTCATGATACGACACAATGTTTAACTCATTTAGTTTCATTTCTAGATAAAGAACCCTTAACTCCAACTCCTCATTTTTCTTTTGGAGGTTAGAGTTTTCTAAGGTATTAATCACTTTCAAGCTCAAATGATGAATTTTGTTGAACTTGAAGGAGAGTTACTTCCAAAGAGGACTTTCCAGTCAACTCTTTGATTTCCTTTCTATGTTCTTGGTTGGTTTTAATTAGTTTAACATTTTCATTGTACATCTCATTGTATGCCTCTTGAAGGTCTTCCTCACCTTCACCAATTTCCACTTCTCCTTCATCAGCTTCCTCATGTTCACTTGAGGAGATTTTTGGTTCTCCTCTTGTGAATGCTACTAAAATACTCACTTCATGTGAAGACTCATATTCACTGTATTGGGATTCAACCTCAGACTCATCTAAGTCATCATCCCAGGTGGCTGCTATGGCTTTGCCTTGACCCATCATTTTCTTCTTCTTGTTAGCACATTCTGAGGCAAGGTGTCCACGACCCTTGCATTCATAGTACACAGGTTCTTAGGAAACATTTTCATCCTAGGATTTTGATTTTGAATTTGTCTGTTAGGAGATGGTTTCTTCCTAAAGTTCCTAACATTAAATAAGAACACGTAAATGCTAAGCTCTCAATTTTTTTGCATTTTTCTGCATTTTCAATCCCAAGTTGACTCGGGTCTTCCGAATTAGCTGCGGGGCCACTTCTATGGTTTTGTGGGTGGGCTCTAAGTCCACCAACCTAGGCTCGGCTGGTCTCTCACACATCCACATTTTACCTTCTTTCAATTGTTTGCGTCTGCTCCCCCTCACTAGTTCAGGGAGATGATGTATGACTTGGAGACTTTGTCTTGAGCATTTGAAGCTTCTATCTTGTCCAACAGCTGTTCACACACTCACAACCCCACACTCTTTCGCATGGAATTGACAATCCTCAACATTGTTGAATAAAAGGAACACTAATACAACTTCTGTCTCTCTCATCACTTCCAGAGAAAATGCAACACATCCAATCATGAACAGAAAAGTGATCTATTTAAGGGACACAAAAGCAATTCCCAATCATAGAGAACACGGATGCCAAACCCATTTGTAAGACAGCATGTAACCACATGTAGATAAAATAACAAGTATTTTAGAAATCCCAAAAACATGTTATTGCATTCAAGAAATCTAACCTCCGCCCAACTGGAGGTCTGTTCATAAGGTGATCTGTTGGTGGTTCCGTAGCCAAGGCAAGCGCTCCCAGAGTGTCCATGATCAGATTAACCCAGAGAAGCTGTACAAAGAGAAAAAAAAGTGAGAAAGTTCATAGAGAAAACAATTTACCATATGAGAATAATTGAAGGGGGAGAGGGAGGCGGAGAGCAGATGATTACTGCCAACCTGCACTGCATTTAAAGGAACATCGCCAGAAGAAACTGCAGCCACAACATTAATTATAAGAGCGGCAACATTTACTGTGAGCTGGAACTGGATAAATTTCTGAATATTTGCATATACGGATCGCCCCCAGCGGACAACCTAGGTCCAGCAGACAGAATACCAACCATCCAGATTAAAACATGAATTATAAGAAAGTATACTGCCCCCGAAAAAAAAAAAAAAAAAACTTATAAAAACGACTAAAACTGATCCAGCATAGAAAGGTACTGATGCAATGGGTATACGCTCATTTTTTGAAATCAAAGACTCGGACATATGCAAGCATCACATCCAATTCAAAACTACCACATTGAAATATTAGGATTTGTAATGGTAAGCATCTTTGTAGTCTATTTACCATGCTATTTACAAAGTTTAGAAGATCTCTAACAATATGCAACTTTTATAAGAAATAAACAAGGACACTGTTAGAAGTTTAAGAAAAATAATTATTATAACATCAAAATTCTATTTAAAAGAATTACCCATACCAGCACTAGTGTCATACCATGTCAATACAGGTACACCAGGCACATAGAAGTATCACAGTATCACACAGATAACAACCTCTCGCAATCTTGTCAAAGTCATCTCAGATTGTCTAAATTGAACATTAAGATCATAGGATCTGTAAAGTTGTCTTTAGACATTGGAAGAAAATATGAAATAAAATTTAAAGAAAATAGAAAATGCAAAAAGACCTGTCAGCACCCAATTTAGCAATTAATCCATCTTATAACCAAATTTATAACTGGACACTTTGTAGCTATAAGTTTACTTTATACACAAATTAAGCACCTGTTTAAGTTACAATCATATATACTTGGCCAACTTCCAAATAAATTACAGGAATCATATCATCAACTGAAACTCCTTATTCATTCAGGAAAAAAGCGGGGTAGGGGGGACACCTCAAACTCCCAAATTACCTAAAACACTACAAAATTTCAATTGCTCCCAAGTTACTTAATACACTACAAAATTTCAATTCCATGAATTAATTACTTCGTAAATTTAATAATATGTATACTCTTGTTCATCCTAACATACTTCAGCCCACATTTCTTCCTCATACGCAACCTCTTTACTATTTTGTGATATCTATTACCCAGTATAATTTGCCAAATTCTTCTATCAAATTATTTAACACGAGGATAAGGCAAGCCATATCGTATCCTAGAATGATTTTCTATTTAAAAAAGCATTAGCATAAATGATAGAAATGTATATAAAATTGAACATTAAATATAAAATAATAGAGAAAATGATGTAGGACGGCTTAGTACCACAGAATTCCTACTGGTTATGGGCCCACAATGAAACAAAATAGGCTCAATTCAGATTTGGAATAGTACTACACGTGCAGATTTATCAAACTTAGAAAAGAACCAGAACTAAGAATTAAGGTAGCTGGACAGAATTAGGGTAGGCCAGAAAGTAGGTTTAGAGTCATCGAATTAACTCGAAAGTTTGTAGGCTAATAAAGGATAGGATGAAGAACCCCACAAAATATCAAGCATGAACGGAAAATTTTAAGTATATCAAACAATTAAAACTCAAATCTGGACTCAAAACACCAACACAACAGGATGGGTTAAAACAGTCCACAAAGTACAGGATTTCCGAATATATGAATATGATGATTCCAACAAAATTTTAATACTTGTTAGGATCACAAGAGAAGAAGAAAACTAAATTGAATACATACATACATATATATATATATATATGAGTCTCTGTGTGTGTGTATAATAACAATGGAGAAGAAACACATGACAAGGACTGACCCAATTACTAAAAATGTAAACTTGAGTTGCAAGTATACTAAAACTTAACTATTAAATATGAAACTCCTTACTAGCTAAATATTAAAGTCTAGAGAACTCAGTCGAATAATACTGACCCAATTAAAATTAGATACTCACATGACCCTAAACCCTAAAACAAAATAAACCTACTAAAAAGACAATATTCCCATCACATGCTGACACCCCTTCAGTAATTTGGTCATATCGCTCCCAAATCACATTGGATTTGCGACTTCTTGGTCTTGTTTAAAATGTAACTGAATAATCTTTCCAGTGATACCAAAACCTAGCCCCAAACGGGAAAGCTTTGACATTTAAAAACTAAGGCTAAAAGTGAGTTACGGGATTTACAACTTAAATTTATAAGAAAAGCTAATAACCTAAGGAAACAGAACTCTAGGGTCCCACTTGATCATCCACGATCATCTAAATTCTTCTTGAAGATCCTAGATCAGAAAAGGTCTTGTCCCTGAGCCTCAACCTCTCTAGCATCTCTTAGGAAATCAACCCTAAATTCTATGAATACTTTGGAATTCCTAAATTTGGGTTTTACTTAATACAAACTCACACACAAACAGATAAACTGGTTCTTCTATTCCTTCTACAAAATTCATCTTATGTTTTTTTTATGTGGGAATGTGATTTGTTATTTTAAGGGGATTTTGAAAATCTATGAACATGCCTAGGATTCTTTAGCATCTCCAAAGAATTCCTCAAAAAGTAGTGGAGAGTGGTGCCCAGGGTCCGCAAGAGTAATGTTTTAATAGATGTGTTTCATAAGTACTACTTTTAAAGGGATATTAGTATTTATAATATGCTGGTATGACAGGTAAAACACAATAAACTAACCTTCTATTTTGCAGGAAAAACAACAAACTAACCTTTACAACGGAAGAAAAATTATCATCCAAGATAATGATGTCCGAGCTTTCTTTTGCAACTTCTGTTCCTTGAATGCCCATTGCAAGACCTATGTCTGCCTAAAATCCAAAATGGATAGAGTTACAGATGTGCTCTGATGTATCAAAGGAATAGGAAGTACCAACTTAAGATTACCAAAACCAAAACTAAAAAGAAGCAATAACTAAGCTAGGAAAATTGTAAAGTAAATGTCCATCGATCTGAACATTATTGCACATGTGACAGGAGAGGGTTTAGGTGCCACATTTAATGCATCCTCAATCCAAACCAATTGAATGATCAAAACTATCTGATAGATCTTACAGTCGTGTTTTACCAAACCTAAGAAGAGAATGCAATCTATCTGATGGTTAGGATCATCCAATCAGAACCGTTTTTCTTGTGAGAATTTTCTAAAAAAAAGCCCTCAAATAGTTGGCCTGAACCCACCGCTATACATGAACAATCAGAACCGTTTGAATGACAGACTTCTAATGTATCCATTTTGATTCCAAGACCTCTTCAATTTAAAAACAGCTAAAGAAATTCCAAACCTCATGCAATGCAGGAGCATCATTAGTGCCATCTCCTGTCACAGCAACAACATGACCTCTCTTCCGCAGAGCTTGTACAAGAAGTAGCTTGTCATTAGGAGAAGACCTTCCCATTACCTACACATCAAATATCATGGGTTATGTAAACATCTAGACTGCTATAAGAATATAATTATATGGACAATTAACAGATCTAGACTGCTACAAAAATACAAATAAGTGGACTATTAACAGATCTAAATAGAAGTTTCCTGTCCAGATCATACCGATATTTTCTCAGCTACTTCTTCTCTTTCTTTGTCAGACAAGGCACGGAATACGCTTCCTTCAATGAGATTAGGTTCATTAGCATCTGCATTTGATCCAAGTATCCCACACTCCAAAGCAATTGCTTTTGCTGTCTGAAGATTGTCACCCGTGACCATGCGTACCTATTGGTTTCCAATTGGTAATGTCTTTCAATTTTTGAATCAGATAATTCAGATCGTAAAATAAAAATATATAAAGTATGTTATGACCATAAAAAGATTTAAACTAATCTTCCATCACTGTTAAAAACTCATTTCACATACAAAGGATGAGAAATAAAGAGAACCCAGAGAAGTTCACCCTAATAGAGCTAACTTATGACTAAACAATAGACCCCTACTTAAGATTTTAAACTCTAATTTAGATAATTTCCATCATAAAATAATAGTAGATAATTTCCATCATAAAACAATTTCTTGCCAGTATTCTGGTCATAACTTCCCCAAATCATATCAAAGTCAAAGATCTTGGATTCACTTAAAGGTGACTAAATAATCTTTCACCATACAGATAAATTGACTCTGGAAAACAAAACCTGAAGGAAAGTTACAGATGGGACTTTCCTCTTTCACACAACCTTTCCTACTGCAAGTAAGACTCCTAAACCAACTTACAAAGTAAATATAACAAAACTAAATAAAGTATAATCATAGAGACATGACTCCTGGGTTTTTTCTTGGGTCTACTGGACTGGATTTGATAGGGCTTCAAATATGGACTTTCCAGGACCAAACAATCGAGTATAGCTTGTTTTGTGACCCACATCAAGCAGTTGGGGCTATCTGCAGCTTTTACAACAATATTTTTAGTGGAAGCAGCCTGTTAAGTAGTTTTCTTGCCCTCTTTTTGATGCAATATGCAGGTGCATTCATGAACACTCAGAGATTTAGGCGATTATGAAAAGCAAAAAAAAGAAATAAACTAGATTCCTATTCTCCAAATCAAACACTTGAATTTCAAATAAGGATTCAAGTAATGAAACACTCACTACCAAGAGTAAGACCAAATAAAATAATGAAACTAATTAGGTTATTATGAAAATTAAAAATTAAAAATTGACAAACCTAATGCAAACTTAAAGAATAACAGCAAGTAATTCAATGATGTAATGACCTAGCAACAAATAACTAAACAGGGAACAATGGGTAGACAAGGCTTTTGGTAAGACTACTGTAGGGTTATAGGGGACTGGTTTAAAGTTTGTAGAGATTATGGTTATAGCAAAACATCACGGATTAATAGAGGATTAATATGGGCTTTAGGCAGGTTCAACTAAGGATTAGGATGGGGTTAATAAGTCAAAACAGGTTTTGGTTATAGGGAAGACAGCAAGGTATTAAAGAGGTATATGGGGGGGTTAAATCATAGGCTTATGGGTGATAAGGAATATGGCTGAAAACAGTAGGGAGTTGGGTTTTTAATGGAAGGAAAATAAGAAAGAAGAAGGAAAATACAATAAAATGATGGAAAAGAGAGAGATTCTGCAGGAAAGTTTCAAGAATGGTTATTGATGGTTAACGAAGGTTGAAAATTGCAGAGACAGCTAGAGGATTGAAGGGAAAGAAGAGAACAAGAAGAAGAAGAGAGGAAGATAAACGAAATACCTGCTGTGGATAAAACCCTACCCCACTCTTGGAAAGACCCTATCCAAGTCAAGCTTCCAGGCAGAAACTTGAAGAGAACTTGCAAACATCATTGAAAGCAAACAAACAACAATCTATTAATTTCAAAATGTGAAAACAATGTTGCCGGTTGGGTTCTTTTATAGCCCATGACCAGCTATTTCCATACCTTACTAAAACTTTGAAAATTAAAGAAAAATCCCTCTAATACTCTAAATTTCAATCCTAATAACACTCTTAACTTCTAAAATAGATGATAATGTTCCAGAATAAAAAGATAAAGTTTGGGATAATCCCCACAATTAATCTAAAACATAAAAATCAAATAAATATGGTTTCATGTGTTGTGGCGGTCATGTGGGATCCAAAAAAACTCTCTACTTGAACCTAAGACCTGGCCTAGATCTCCTCCGACAACGATAAATCCACCAGGCTCTAGCTCGTGGACTAATGTCTACATCAACTCTCCCCGCTTGGAAAAGATTCGTCTCTGGCGAAATAAAGCTTTGGTACCTCTAGAAAATATCTGAATCAATCTACTGCAACTCCTTATGCGTCAACCATGAACTGTCAATCTCTGGCCAGCCCTTCCACTTGACAAGGTATTTCTGGTATCCTCCTTGTCTAGTAGACACTGTTTGCTCATCCAAAATATCCTTGACCTCCTCTTGCGTCTGTTGCAAGGGTGGTAGTGGTGTAAGATGGGAAAACTGTGGAACGGGAACCTATGGATATATAAATGGGTCTACCAAAGAAGAGTCTGAAGAATGGTATGAGACTAGGTCTTCAACATTGAATATTGAGCTAATCCCTAAGTCTGAAGGCAAGTTAATACCATAAGCATTTGGTTCGACTCATTTAAGACTTTATATGATCCATAACTAAGTGCATGTAGTTTCTTGGCGACTCCAGGCTAGAACCACTCAAGTCTGAATCCTACCATTACCTGATCTCCTTCATAAAACTCTTGATGTACCCAACGAGAATCAGCTGACCGTTTATATTTTTCATTGCTAATAGTAATTCTCCTTCTAATCTCTTCATGCAATGAATGGATACGATGTGCAAATGCAGATGCAAACTCTAAAGGTCTATGGGTAACTGACATAGGTATAAGGTTAATAGGAGCCCTAGGTTTGTAACTAGTGATTATCTCAAACGGACTTAAGCTTGTGGTCCTATTGATAAAACTATTATATACAAACTTAACTGTAGGTAGTACAAGATCCCACGACCTAAGATGATCGCCTACTAGACAACGCAAAAGACTCTCTAAACTCCTATTTACTACTTCAGTTTGACTATCAGTCTGAGGGTGGTAAGCAAATGAGAACTGAAGGGGTGTACCCAACATCTTCTACAGTGTCTTCCAAAAATAACTAACAAACTTGACATCCTAGTCAGACACTATGGACTTAGGAACCCCATCAAGTTTAACAACCTTATCAAAGAATAATTTAGCAATTTTAGACACATAAGAGGTTTTGGAACATGGTATGAAATGGGCCATCTTTGAGAAACGATCAACAACTACAAAAATGGAATCGTGCTACCTAGGGGTCATAGGTAGGCCTAACACGAAATCCATACTCACATCTTGCTAATGAGTGTGAGGAACTGGTAAAGGGGTGTATAATCTAGAACCTTGCTTCCTTTGATTTACCAATTGACAAGTCCAGCATTGCTCCACAATTATAACCACATCTCGTTTGTGACTTAGCCAGTGAAATCAATCCTCTATGAAAGAAATGGTCTTGTCTCGACCAAAATGACCAACAATGTCTCTTGCATGCAACTACCAAACAAGGAAGTCGTGCACGGAGGTATGGGGAATACATAAGTGAGTACTTTTAAATGATGTAGCATGCATGCATGTAGGTGAGTGTGTGCCATAGGAGACTAAACAAAGAATACCATAAGTGATGTAGCAAAATAAACTAGATTCCTATCAACACCAAAACATGCAAATCTGGTTAGTTTTCAAGCATGTTTAGATGTACAATATAGATTGTTCAAGTAAACAAAGTAAAGACAAAATTATACCTTAATCTATTTGCTTAGAAGTCCCAACTAAATTAGGACCAAGCAATGTCCATCTAGCTAGCCGAAATTTCATGTGATTCAAAACATGGTTTAAAGAAGTTCTAAAATAGTGAATTCAATGTAAAAGTGTAAGGGAAATGTCATAGGGTGAAACCAATATGAGTTACTGGCTTAATGGTGCTTTTCCAAAGTGATGGAAAAGTGCTATGGGCTGTCAACACAGAAAATCCAACAAACTATTCACTTAGACATTTTCACAAACATGTGGAAAGGATCCAATTTAAAGTGATTCAAATCATGGGAATTAATGGGCTGAAGTATAAGGGTTTGCAAAGGAAAGTTAAGGGATTTGGTAGGGATTAATTAACCTCATAAAACATGGACTGTAGGTTCTAATAAACCCCAAAAAATTAATCCACAACAGTCCCCGTTCATGACAGCAATTCAACCTAAGTTCTACTCAACTAGGAAATAAGAATAAGGCTGAAAACTGTAAGAGTGCGCCTGATTTTGTACTTGCTGAATCTTCTTGATGTTATCTAGCACAAGCCTCCACAATAGTCCAATAGAATCCAACGAATCAATCCACTTTGATGAAGAGCTCAAATCTGGCCAGAAATTGAGTGTGCCGCCCCACCTAGGAATCCCTCTTGGGATCTCCTAGGGTTTTGAGAAAAATAATTCCCCTCCTACACTAGGTGTGTCGCCCAGACCTTGGGAAGCTCATAGGATGTTTGAACTACTTCAAATCAATGTATCTTCTCGCCGGTGAAACAATTTCTTGATAATGGAAAATTTTTCAGATTTCTGAAAATTAGAAAAATAAGAAAATAAAGAATGGAGAAGGAAGAAATTCATTTTAACCCAAAGTGAAAGGGTTGGCCTCCAGCACCACCGTTAACTTAGCGTAGTCCTTTCCAGGATTTATCTCCTAGGTATGCACAAACCAGAAAAGACGTAGTCTTTTTTTCAAAATTTTCTTCATTTATAAAATAAGAGGTGTGTGGGTCTCTTTATAGAGACTCCCACACCAAGGGTTATATAAAAAGGGTCCAAAAAGACCTAAATACCCATGTTCAGACAAATCTACCCTAAAATACCCCTAAAAACATGAATTAGACTAAATTAATCCCTATCAAACAAATTCTTCCTAAAATACCCGTAAAACTAACTCCCCTTACAATGTGATATAAAATAAAATGTAACATGAAAATAAATAACTACAGGCATGAAAAAAATATCCCTAAACATAAATTTAAACTCTTTCAAGTTTGAAAATAATGTGGGCTCCTATCCGAACCAAAGCAACGGCCTGGATCTCCTTCGTCGCCTCTAATAAGTCTGAAAAGTTTCATCCTTAGCTCTGATGTCCTTATCATTAAAAAGACTCATCTTGCAATATAAATCATATAGTACTCCTAGACAAGTCACTCATTAAACATGCATATATCTCTCTGAAATTTGGGCAAGACTCATAATCCTCTTTTAACTTCTCAAACTTAGTCACTTGGATGCTCATCATGTGCAGTAAGGCCACTTTTCGGCTACCGCCTTGTTTTCAACCTCGGCTTTATGTTTGAGGACGAATGTACACTCTTAGAGAAATCAATCACTTGGCATGTCTTGGATTAAGCTTCTTCTGGGAACCGAGATATCATAAAGCCTCATGGTCAAAAAACAAGACAAATTCTTATGATAATGTTGACAATACCTTAATGCTTGTACTACCACATAGAATTCTTTATCATAGGTAGAGTATTTCTGTTTAGCCTCATTTAGTTTCTCATTAAAATAGGCTATTGGATGTCTTTGGATTAAAACTCTACCTATGCCAATGCCAAATACATCACACACCACTTTAAAGACTTTGAAAAAGTCTAGAAAGCGCATGATAAGAGCTTCAGTCATCCTCGACTTTATTCCCTTAAAAGCCTTAGTTGCAGCCGTAGTCCAACAGAACTCTCCATTTCTAATGCAATATGTAATGGGAGCCATCATTGTACTAAAGCCTCAAATGAACTACCTATAAAAGGTAGCTAGGTCATGAAAATTGCGAACCTTATGAATATTCTTAGGCTCTTGCCACTCTACTATATCTTTAACCTTTTCAAGGTCGGCAGACATTTCTTCAGCAGATACGACAAACCCTAAGAAGATCACTTGAGAAGCCATGAAGGCATGCTTCTTTAGGTTTGAGTATAACTTCTCCCTCTTAAGGAGATCACACACCTTTTTCAGGTGGGTCAAGTGTTGTTCTTTGCTGGTACTATAAATCAAGATATCATCAAAATAAACAAGTAAGAACTTGTCAGTGTATAACCTCAACACCTATGTCATAACCCTCATAAATGTACTTGGAGCATTGGATAGTCTAAAGGACATGACTAACCATTCATAGAGCTCATCCTTTATGTTGAAAGCAGTTTTTCACTCATCTCCTGGGCATATGCGAATCTCGTGATAACCACTCTTAATATCTATCTTTGAAAAGATAGTGGCATCGGCCATCATATCAAGCATATCATCTAGCATAGGAATGGGAAACCTGTAGTGTACAGTGATTTTATTGATAGCCCTATTATCCACACACATTCTCCATGAACCATCTTTCTTGGGTGTAAGGAGTGCAGGCATGACACATAGGCTCATACTATCCCGGATTAATCCCTTACGCAATAAGTCATCAATTTGTCTCTTCAGCTCAACATGCTAAGTGGGATTCATTCTGTAGTGAGGTAGTTTCAGCAAGGTAGCTCTTAGGACCAAATCAATGGTGTGATGTATGTCACGCATCGATGGAAGCTCGTCTAGTAAATCCTCAGGGAACATATCTTGAAATTCTTTTAACACTTACTCTACCTCAGGAGGGTACTCATTAGTAGTTTCAGAAGAAGCCTCTTTTTTGACCAAGACAAAGATTATGGCGTCTTCTTTGACCTCTTACTCTAACGCTTTTGAACTAATGATGTAAAGGGCTTTAGATTTATTTTCCTTAATACTCTTGACCTTTTCCATTTTACTCTTCACCTTAGGCTCTGCCTTTGGTGGTCGTGAAACTAACTTGATCCTCTTACCCTTAAAATTGAATGTGCATGTGTTGGACCATCCATATATCATCATATCCCAATCATACAGTCAGGGCCGACCAAGAACAATGTGACCTACATCCATTGGCACCACATCGCACCATAAGGTGGCCTTATAGGAAGAAAGCTCTATGAAAACTTGACACCTATAGGATACTAGAATGGAGGAAGCGTCCACCCATGCAACTTGTTATGGTCGAGGGTGGGGAACGGGTGAGAGCCCTAAGCACATCATAGTGTTAGTGGAGACCACATTCGTTCAACTTCCACTATCAACTATCACCTTGCAATTCTTCTTACCACACTTGGCATAGATAGAAAAGATATTAGTCCTACGCCAATCATCTGTGGGCTTTTGTTGGGTGAGAGCACATTTCACCTCTATTAAAGGTAGGTTAGGAAGATGCAGGTAGTCAAATGACTCCTCAAGATAGGTTGTGTCTCTCATCACTAGGGGTGTTGTAGCCACTACATATTTCATTATCTAATTTCTCAGCTACCTCTTGATCATCTATCTCGTCATCCGTAGTGTTATTTGCCTCTTCAATGCCCTCTATCAATAAATTATTGTCTCTTCTTGTGGGACACTAGGCTGCAAAATGGCCATGTCCGCTATATCTACGACATTGATTTGAGCCAAAGGGTCGTGGAGTTCCTTGAGTAATTCTCTTACCCTTATCAAGTTGAGGGTTAGGTCTAGGATTGCTAACTAGTCCACAAGAAGACTGTCCCTCATTCTGAACCAGGTATAAAGTTAGGTCTATGAAGGTCAAAGGTACGCAGGGTCTGGGGTCTCAAGTAATGCTCAAACTCTTGACACAACCTATTGGTTTCCTCTAGATTAATCACATAGTGGGGAATCAACTCTTTCTGGAATTCAGGTTGAATGTCCAAGTCTAAACCGACTCAGGATGGCGGAATGGTCCTTAGTGATATCATATCTCCACACGAACTCATCAAAATGAGCAATATAATCTGGAATAGACATGTTGCCTTGTTTTAAAGAGTTTCATTGATCGATGAGTCTCATATGGTACGATAAAGAAAGATATTTCTCTTTAAGCTTTTCCTTCATCTCGTTCCATTGGTCAATTAGATCTTGGCACCTTAATTGACGCTAGTGCTCTACTATCCTCTAGTAAAGTCTTGTTTGGCCTATCAATTTCATCTTAGCGAACTGGACCCTCCGGGCTTTTGACAAGGCATACCATCCAAAGTAAGCATTCATCTCAGATAGCCAGTCTAGGAAGACTTTTGGGTCAAGTCTACTATTAGAGGGAGGAGCTTCAACTTTAACGGACCTCATCATAGTATCATAATACTCTCCTCGGTCATGTCCAACATCAGGTGGGGTTTTAACTCGGTCCCTCTAGTGGTTGCCAGTTCGATCTTAGTGTTTACTAGGCTCTGGTTGATTGCCTACTTCCACTGAGTTCGCACTTCTAACTAGGTTATTAACTTTTAAGGCCTCTAAACTTTGGGTGAGTACTCCTAGTTGGGCACTAAGTTGTTCTATAACTTGGGTAAGATTGACGTTTTCAACAGCCATTTTACGGTAGTAATCAGTCCCAAGTCGTGTGGGCATGCACTAAAAGAACTCCAAGGGTATGCAACCTACTAATCTCTAAATGCAATGCTATGAACAAGAACAAAATGTAGAATGCAAGCCTACAATGCAATCTATACGTAAAAAGGGTTAACAACCTAATGAAACCTAGCTTTGATACCAAATTTGATACAGTATATAGGTGCATTCATGAACATTCAGAGATTTAGGCGATTATGCGAAACAATAAGAAGATATAAACTAGATTTCTATTCTCAAAATCATACACACTTGAATTTCAAGTAAGGATTCAAGTAATGAAACACTCACTACCAAGAGTAAGACCAAATGGAACTAATAAGGTTATTATGCAAATTAAAATTGACAAACCTAATGCAAACTTAAAGAATAACAGCAAGTAATTCAATGATGTAATGACCTAGCAACAAATAAC
>JAOXJP010226082.1:0-11554 GCA_025762735.1 Platanus orientalis | reverse complement strand
CTTTCACGGTTCTCGCAGTCTCCATGGCTGCACCAGGACGCACGCCTCGGAGCTCCAAGCCTCCAACCAGATGTATTAGAAGAAAAAGAGAGAGTGAGTTAGGGTTTCTCCTCTCTCAAATATATCGTGACCTAGACTCTTAATTGTGATAAATGTACTTTAATGCCCCTGGCTATTTTATCAATGACTACATGGTCGACCCGGGGGTTCATCATCCGATTCATCCTTCGTTAAACCCTAATCCATGCGGATGGAAGTCCCTCCCGATCCTCTCCGCATCGTTAAATTTCAGTGGTCGACACGTGGAAAAAATATCGACAGTATATATTAATTAGTATTTAATTTTTTTCCAATGTGTCAACCACATAATTTGAAGAACGGTAATAAAAGTTTAATAATCAGGAGAGGATCTGGGCCGGATGAAAATTAACCTGATCAACATAAATAAATTATGAGTATCTTCACCAAATTTTTAAACTTTAGCAAATTTTGGTGGTCAACACGTATAGGAAAAACCAATAAACTGAACTTTACTTTTTCAGTTTTGTTATTTTTTGTCATGTATCAACCACTAAAATTTGTTACACGTTAACTGAACTTTAATAGTCTGTAGAGGATCACATGGGATGAATTCCATTATAAATATTAGGTTCATCAAATGGTCAAAATACATGTTTAAGAGCAAATATATTAGTTAATAAAAATAGAATAAAAAATGACCGGATTAACATAAATCTTAATTCAAGTCCTTGGCAGTTGGTCACAAGATGCCTCATCTTTGGATTTCTTGCGATCATTTTTCATGAATGTGGCACTCTATCATGTAAGAGGGTGCTGTTTTACTCTTTAGATTTGTATAACATGGGACTCATGTCAATGCATTGTTGCCAATGTTGGGTAGAGATGATTCAATTGGCTTTAACATGACCTGAAAGCACAAAACGGAACAAAAAAGATGGATGAAAGGAGGTTGCTACAGAGCTAGGGCAAGATGTATCTTTTAGACAAAAGGTATATATATATATATATATATATATATATCAATAAAGTAAAGACTATAAAGTATATATTAATGAAAAAAAGGGGGGGAGACAAACTAAAATCAAGTCCTATCCAAACGTGCACAAACTACGCAATTAGAGCATCTCAATCAAAGATCCAAGAAAAAAAACAACAACCAACAAACAAAGGTAAGTGAGACACTCATTTGAAGAGGAGAACTAAAACCCGCTCTTTGAGTTGAAGAGGGGTAGTTTATGGTCCTAAAAAACCCGAGCATTACATTTTGTCCAAAGGACCCAACAAACCACATGTGGAACACATCTCGAAAGCAACTCCCCCCAAAGGAAAATGAACCTCTACTTCCATGAAACCATTGATCAAGGAACCTGAGAATAGAGTTGGGAAGCACCCACGAGAGCCCAAACCTATTGAGAAAAGCTCCCCATAATTCAAAAGTCATAGGGTAATGAAGAAAGAGATGAGCTGATTACTTTTCACTGAACCTGCACATACAACAATGATTTGCCATTTGCATAACTCTTTTTTTAAGATTATTGAGGGTCAACACATTGTCAAAGTGGATAAGCCACAAAAAGAAGCAAGACTTAGAAAACATTTTAGAGCACCACACCTCTCTAGTTGGTCTCTCAACATCTCCCACTAGACCTATAATGCTATAGAAGGAGCTAACAGAAAAACCATCAGAAGGGGATGGCCGCCATAATCTACGATCCTCCGTATCTTCATCCTCCACTTTGACCCTCTCTAATTTGCGTATCAAACTAGCTACCGCTAGAATCTTCTAATCATTCACTTCCCGCCTTAGATAGAGGTTCCAAGAGATAGAACCATTCACCCTCACGATGCAATCTTGGACTAAGCCCTCCTTCTTCCTTGCCATGGAATAGATCTCCAAGAAAGCTTGAACAAAGGGAGTTGGACTGCACCAAGTGTCATGCCAAAATAAGATTTTATTCCCCTTTCCCGCTCGAAAGGAAACCTAATGGATAAATGCACCTTGTTCCTTGAAAATGTCTCTCCACATGCTAGAACCATAGGCTCTCGTAGGGGGTTTGGTCAACCAACCCCTACCACTATCCCTATACTTGGCCGATATCACTTGATGCCATAAGGAATTAGGTTCCTCGTCATATCACCACAGTCACTTTGCTTTTATATATATATATATATATAGGAGGAGAATGTTTTGTGATGAAAGTGTGTTTGTAGTGTTTATGGTGAATTATAAGTTGACACGTGTTGCATTGAGGGTTAAGAACATCCAAAAAAATGTTCCATTGAAAAAGTAGGTATTCAAAAAGAGACATCAAATTAAAAATTAAAAAAAAAACACACATTATGTCAATCAATGGCATACATACAGAAGTATGTGTCAACACAGACTATATATATATAGAGAGAGAGAGAGAGAGAGAGAGAGAGAGACTGGTGGTAAAGTATCTCTGTGAAGAATGTCGAGACTTCTAGCCATATAAGCATTGACTACTTGCCAACATATTTGATGAAGAACGTTAATACCATACTTGGCAAATGTGACGTGTTGAAGACCTATTAGAACTTTTTCTAGCAAAACTAATAAGAAATTAAATAATACCTTACAGTCTTGAGTAATGGATATGACTGACCATGGAGGCTTTCTAAATCATCCTTCAAGAAAGCAAATCACCTCCATGGAATACCCTTCTAGGATAACGTTCCTTAACCTTAAAGCTTGGGTTGTTAAATGACAAAGTTCAGCTGCCACTTAGAAGACTAATGGATAAACCAAAACTTTACTATGTGCTCTAGCAAAAATGAGATTCCCCTTCGAATTCTTCATTGTCACGCCCAGTCCAACTTTAGCCATCAAAATTAATTTTAATCACAAGGCTCCATTTGGAGGAAACTAGTCCAGCTTTACCAGTTTTGATTGATGTTTATAGAGTTTATTTGAAATACTGTATAAAAAATGAAAAAATTATTGACCTTATAAGTTATGATCAAAATTTAAAACATAAAATACAACCAGGCATCAATCAACCTTAACCAATTCAACACTGGCTTATGAGACTTAGATTTAGCTTAGGCTCGTCTTAAGCTTGTTGAAGATTTATTGCTTGGCTTGTTAAGGATTTATCATGTTTGGGCTTTGGTTGCCTAATCCTCTGTTGCATAGTATAGGTTTCTTAAAGTCCTAAAAACCACAAGGCCTCAAACTCCATGTTCCCAAGCACATGGCCAAAGTCAGTAAAAAAAGAAAAGAAGAAGAAGAAAGAAATAAAGAATAGGATTAGCTAAAGAGAGTGGTCTTTGTACTTTATATTTTTAGTTTAATCATATAAAATTATAATTAAACATGTTGACACTAAACTGGCCCATGCTACTCATCTAACAGATTTTTAGTTTATTCAACAGGGCTTCAAAATATAACTTGTTTATCTTTTTTTCTTCTTTTTTTTAGTAAACTTCATCTTTCTAATTGGTTTGCTACGTATCTTGTTGTATTCAGAAAAAAAAAATTGAAGGAAAGTTCAAGCTCCCTATAAGCTATGAGCTATCCCAAGAATTGGCTAAGGAGCTAGTTAGGATCAAAATGTGGGTTTGTGCGAAAGCTCATCTTACATGTGTTGGATTTTGGCATAAATCATAGATGTCACAAATCACTTGTAAGAGTTGTCGTGTTCCTTAAACTCATTTACATAATATGGGTGGATTTTAGTCTTAGGTTAGGGCTATGCCATCAGGCCTCACAATCTCAAGTTGTCTATGCAACCCTTTAAAAGGGGATCAAGCTAAACATAGTTCTACCAAACTGATTCAATACATAGAAGTGTCATATCGCGTTTATTGAAAATAGTCGAGGCATCCTATTTTTATGTGTAAAGGATCATGGTCAAGCTAACCTCGGAATACAATCAAAATCAGACCAAGTTTTGTCTATCAACAATGTACACTCCCCAGAGAGACTATGATATATCCCATACAAACTTATTGTTCTTCATGGTCGGATGGTTCAAAACAAGTAACAAAACTTGTTCAAATTTTGTGAAAATTTTGGTAGAGTTTCCCCTTAGGAAGGTGAACATCGTATGTCAATACACAGTCATAAAAACAAATTTAACATTTCCAACTCAGTGTCTATTCATTAAGGAACCATTGATTCCATGTAGGATTTGAGCCCAGAGAGTTCAGTTGTTCCCTCCTACATGGATGGATAATCCAAGTTCTTAAGGATCCCATGCCAAAGAAAAGAAAAAGAAATATATATATATATATTCCTCTCTGGCTCCCCATTTCATTCTCCCACTGCCTTATGCACCAAATGGGTTTCAACCCATCTTTTGGCCTTTTATAGTGGGCTTAACCTATAACCATACATGTGTCCACATTTTGTTGGATATTAATCAGACCATTCATTCGTGACTAGGTGATGCAATAGCCCTTTCTTGTGATGTAGTAACCCTTTCTTGGTTGGAAAAAGAAATACCATATTTGGAAGCCTAGGCTAAGGCCAAAGGAAAGAGCCCTAGAAGAATCAAATCACTTGGAGAAGTTTAGTGTATTTAATTTATTTTTTATTTTTATTAGGGTCATTTTTGTTTTAGTGATTGGGTCACTTTGTAATAAGGCCTTAGGCCACAGGTTTATATGTTATTTTAGGAGTTTTCAAATAGTTAAAATATGAGTTAAAGATGGCTAGTCAACAACCATATATGAGATATGGTTATAAGTCATATTTTATTTGGAATATGTGTTAAGAGTCCTAGTTAGATTAGGAAAGTTGAGTGACTCAAAGCAGGATTATGATTTGAGTCAAAAGTCTATGAAAGGGGAGTCATGGTCAATTGCAATAATTAGTTGATGAAATTTGAATAAATGAAATTGAGTTTTGAAAACCCAACGTGTGGGTTATTATTTGTCTCTCTTTCCCATTTTACTTGACATCTTCTTCCATTATCTCTCTTTTCCTCTATCTTTTTTTTTTTTTTTTTTCTATTCATTCATTAATATCTTTCTATCATCCACAACCTGTTAAGGATATTTATTATGATCATTTGAACTTGTTCACACAAGAAAAGAAGCTATAATGATTGGTGTTGCTGATCACATAAAGTTCAAGATTGATTATTGGGGCAACTTGTCAAGAAAATCATAGGCATCAAGAGGGGAGCTTTCTCTATTGTTTTAATAAGGTTTTTATCTATCATATTTTCCTTCATTCGATTCCTTAAACTCCATTAATTATCCCCTTTGAAATTATATTATAAGCCATCATTATTGATTCTCTTTTCGCTTAAAATTTTGGGTTCTTGAACCATAGAGATCGTCCCCCTATAGATATCTTTTTCTTGAATTTCTTTTTAGGGTTTGTTCCTTGATTAGTCTATGTTCTATTTCCATAATCGTCTTTAAATTTATCCATGGATTTCATATAGTTCTTGAATATTCTTTCAAATCCAGCTTTTGGTTTTCTTAAAAAGTTTATCCAATTTTAGTTTCATATAAATTTATATAGTTAGAGATATCATAATATTTTGCAATTTGGTATACTTGCCCCATATAGACCTCATATTTTTATCTCATAAAGCATCAGAATTTTCTGATGCACGACTAGTGGTATTTTGGTATTTTCACATAGTTTGTCCATAAATTCCAAATTCGAGCATTTATTGATTTTCTACTCTTTATAAACTTATTTATAGTTTATCTGGGTCCACACTAACGAGTTCTTATTTCCCATTAAAGGTAGACCCTGCATCATTTGCATGCTATCTTCTGATAAAACCATGGTGAACAACGCATAGTTATCTGCGAAAGTTAGAGCTCAAACCCAAGAGCTTGAGGCTACAAAAGGGATATGACGTGCAAGATGAACAATTTCGAGGTTAAGATGAAATTCTATCAACAAACTAGTAGCAGTTGTCAATCAACTCAAACAAGTATACGAATTAAAGAATGGATCAAGTTCTTCCTAAGCGAATCTACCTTTAGATTAGCAACATGGAAATCATATTAGTGAGGGGTCTCATCAATTACAACATGAAGTGATACCCACTTGAAGAGAATAGATTGAAAGGGTTAAGATCCATCATAGTGCTGCCTATCAGGAAGTGGATCGGAATGCAGGATTGGAAGTACCAAACTTCTATGGACACTACAATCCCGATGCATTCCTGGATTGATTACACAACATAAAGATGTTTTTTTAGGTGGAATGACATCCCGAGACATTAGAAAACTACAATTTGTAAAAGCCAATTGAAAAGCACAACAAGGATATGGTGGGATTGATACAAGGAAGGACACAACAAAGATATGTATGGTACTTTGAGGACATGGGACAACCTAAAAACAGCCCTAAAGCGACAGTTTAAGCCTCTGAATTATAGATAGAGAGCACACATATAGTTTACTAAGCTTTGACAAGGCAACTTGTCCATGAAGGAGTAATGGAGGAGTGCAACAATCATTTTTACCACTTGGCCACACAAGTATGATTACATCTATATATAGTTGTTGGTTTGAGTTACAGCCATGTATCTACCCTAGAAGATGTTATCCACATTGCCAACTAGATTGAGGTGAATTTAAAGAGAGTGCCCTACAAGAGAACCTTTTTCCAGAACTCTTAAAGATGTGATCTATTGGCTAATGGATATTTTAGTGGAAGGCCAACTAGCGAACCACAAGATAGCAACATCACATCAGCCTCTTCTAAGCCAGCTCAGACTTCGACCCCTCTAAGATCCATAAACATGCGAAGGAATGCATCAAGGAACAATGGTGCTCAATGCTACAATTGTTAGGGATATGGACATATGTTAAGCACAATGTCCAAATCGTGTGGTTAGTCTTTCAAACAAGTAGTCTGTTTAGGAATAGGTCCACATGCCGCCAAACAAATTTATTATTTTGGAAAGCGAAGCAAGCAAAGGAGGATGAGGCTAGTGGGATTGATGAGGATCAACCTATGTATGTGATACATCCTCTCCTAACTACTCGTAAAGAGAATGAAGAAGATTGGCACATAAACAACATTTTTTGGACAAGAGTTATATATAATGGTTAGTTGTATTTCATGGTGATTGATAGAGGCAGTGGTACCAATGTTGTGTCTAAAGATGCATGTGAGAAATTAGGGTTGAAGACTGACCTCCTCTCAATCCATACAAAGTGACATGGGTCAACAACACCAATTTGAAGGTGCATGAGATGTGCTTCCTCACTTATTTTATTAGTGGATTTGTTGACCAAGTACAATGTAACGTGCTCCCTTTAAAAGTCCACCACACTCTCCTTGAAAGACTTTGGTTATTTGACAATAATGTGCAACATTGTGGTTATAATAACACATTCTTTCAAGTACCATAACTATGAGATGAAGATGGTGCTGAGCAGAAACTTGTCAGCCTTGAAGTGCAAGAAGATAACATGATCGTTTATGCTCAAACACATGTCATATAAAGGAGATGGGATTCTTGGACCACCCCAAACTCAATGGAGTTGAGTTCTTAAGAGGGGGGGAGTTGATGCAATAGCCCTTTCTTGTATGGAAAAGAAATATCCTATTTGGAAGCCTATGCATAAGCCCAAATGAAGGAGCTTTAGAGAAATCAAATCAACTAAAGTAGTTTAGGGTCCTTTTTATTTTATGATTGGGTCATTTTGTAATAAGGCCTTAGGCCTAGGGTTTATATGTCATTTTAGGAGTTTTCAAAGAGTCAAGATATGAGTTAACGAGGGTTGGTCGATAACCATAGATAGAATAGGGTTATGAGTCATTTTATTTGAAATATGTGTTAAAAGTCCTAGTTAGATTAGGAAAGTTGTGTGAGTCAAAGTAGGGTTATGATTTGAGTCCAAAGTCTATAAAAGGGGAGTCTTGATCGATTATAATAGTTGGTTGATGAAATTTGAATAAGAGATATTGAGTTTTGAAAACCCAACAAGTAGGCTATTATTTTCTCTCTTTTCTATTTTACTTGACACACTCTTCCACTATTTCTCTTGTTTTTTTTTTCTTTCTCTCTTCTCTATTTTTTCCTTAATCTCTTTCTATCATCCACAACTTGTTAAGGATCTTTATTTTGGTCATTTGAACCTGTTCACACAATAATAGAAGTTGTAACGATTGGTGTTGCTAATCACATAAAGTTTAAGATTGATTCTTTGGACAACAACTTGTCAAACATATTGTAGGCATCAAGAGGGGAGCTTTTTCTAATATTTTAAACAGGTTTTATCTATCAAAAATTTCCCTGGTTCAATTCCAAAAACTCCATTAATTATCCCTTTTAAAACTCTGTTATGAGCCATTATTGATTTTTTTCTTGCTTAAAATTCCGAGTTCTTGAACTGTATAAATCACCCCTATAGATATCTATTTTCTTGGATTTCTTTTTAGGGTTTTGTTTCTTTGATTAGTCTACGTTCTATTTCCATAAGTTTCTTTAAACTTCTCCATTGATTTCATAAAGTTCTTGAACATTCTTTCAAATCTAGTTGTTGGTTTTCTTGAATAGTTTATGCAGTTCGAGTTTTTATATAAATTTATATAACTAGAGATCTCATAATATTTTGAAATTTAGTATACTGGTTCCCTATAGACCTCAGATTTATCCTATAAAGCAGTAGAATTTTATGACGCAATATAAGGGGTTATTTTGGTCTTTTCATATAACGTGTAGAAAAATTCTAGATTTGAGTTTTTATTGATTTTTTAACTCCTTATAACTTGTTTCTAGTTTATTTGGGCCCACACTAGCCAGTTCTTATTGCCTATTAAAGGTTGACCTAGTATCACTTGGCATTTTCCAAGGTGAGTTGATGGGCCTTATACAGGCTAGCTTGTGTCGTAAACTTCATTCTAGATATTTTATTGCTTTTGGGCCATTAGTGACAGAAGGCAAACCATCCATGATTAAGTTCACTCACAGATCCATAGGGTCTTTATCACGAAACTGGTTCAATAACTACTTACTGGGCCTTAGTCGCTATGATGATCCAATCGTGAGTCCTTCCTTAATTCAATCGCAGTTCACCGGTCCTAGGTTCAGTCGCCGATTTAAGTCACTTATTGACAACTCTTGTAACAAACCCATTAACCGCGACTCACCCAGATTCAATTAGACCCATCTGGAACGTCAAAAAGGAATCTTATGATCCATAATGCAATGATGTGCATGTGTAGAGTGTTAAAAACAGTTTTAGAAAAATGACTGTTTGGTTAACTTTGAGCCAAAATAAAAGTGGTATCCACATGACGGTTAAGGTGGGTCCACATGGGGTAGTGTTCACCTCTATAAGGAGAATAATGTCGTATGGTTGGTTGCTTAAAACCATTAATGGGTGAATGATAAATTGTCTCCAAAAGTACCCACTTGAACACTAGTTAAAGGGTGTAAAACTTTGAATAGTCCCACATTGGTTAGCTCATAAAAGTTTAGAGGTTTATGTATATCTTCCTTAGACATATACTTGGGCCCAAGGGGCACTACAATTTTGTAGAAGGGGGAGGACCTAGCCAACATGGGCTAAGCCCAAAAGACACACATGCGCTTGCACCGCACCGGGCCGGACCAAGTTGGGTTGGGCATAGGCTATGTATATAAACTATTATCATTATTTTTAATTCTAAGCCTTTCCAAGTAAATGATGTGTGTAATACCTCGGATTCCACTTAGAGGGTAAAAATATAGATTTACTATTATAAGGGTAAAATTGACATTTCACATGTTTAGACATACAAAAAAATGGTTTAGGAATCCATTGGAACAAGTTAGAAGTGTAAAATCCAAGTTGGGCCTCAAACTTGTCAATTCGAAAGTTATCCCAACTTTATATTTTGGGTATCTTCGTGGACCCATTGGCACAAATCTCAAGATAATTGAGAATCATATCATACCTTTATAGAAGGATTTAGGAGTCTACTTTCTAGAAAAACAAACAGTGTGCAATTACAAATTTCTTAGAAGAAGTTAAACTCATTTTACCATAAGGTGTCTGTACTGACAGACATGCGTATTTAGGGTAACTTTTCGAGCCCACTAACACCAATACTGAGTAAACTAGGGTATGGGCATTTTAGTGAGAGCCCAACAAATAGACATCGATCTCGAGTTCTATATAGAAAGTTATGAGCATTTTAGTGAGAGGAGGTAAAAATCGTAAAACTCTGTTTTCGAGCATTTTAGTTGCATTCTACATGTTTGATAAAATGCCTCTTAATACCCTCCCTTACTATATACATGTTTCTTGGATGCCTTTTGATGCTACAATGAGTGCTTATAAGGATAGATCGTTTCTATATTATTAAGTTAATGAATGTAACATATGAATGATATATTTTCTAGTGTCATGATTAAAGAATGCTTTATGTAGTGATATAAAGTAAGTTGGTCATGAACTAATAGGGAATGAAATGGGTAAAGAGAGACTCAAAGAAACATAAAGGAATATAAGTAAGAATGTCAAAATGTAAATGCCCTATTATTGAGAATAAGTAAATAATGAAATAAGATAAGTAGTAAAAGTAGAT
This sequence comes from Platanus orientalis, assembly GCA_025762735.1. Lineage (NCBI taxonomy): Eukaryota > Viridiplantae > Streptophyta > Magnoliopsida > Proteales > Platanaceae > Platanus > Platanus orientalis. The sequence continues at coordinate 1,014 of JAOXJP010226082.1, read as the reverse complement.
ACAAGTGTCTAATAAATAAGGTCTCATCATATAGTGAGTTAAGTAATAACTATAAAATGATGATAAGTTAAGATAACTAAGACATAAAGAACAAATGTATGAATGACTTACTATTTGGGAATAATACAATATGCCGATGGCCCTTGCTATTGGGGAATAATACGATATGGCAATAGTCCTTATTATTAGAATAATACAATATGTCGATGACCCTTGCAATTGGGGAATAATGCAATATGTTGATGGTCCTTGCTATTGGGATGATATAAATATACAATATACCGATGGCTCTTGCTATTGAGGAATAATATAATATGCTGATGGGCCTTGCCATTGAGGAGTAATACAATGTACTGAAGTATAAAGTAATAGTAAATGTCCCATTATTGGGGATAAAAAAAAGTATGTAAAAAAAGTTATAAGAAAATAAGCTACATCAAGAAGAAAGGGAAAGTTTACAAACTATACAAGGGAATAAAATGTCAAGATAAGAAATGGAAGCACATAAGCTTGAAAACCCTTCTCATTTAGAAATAATACAATGTGCCAAAGTGTAAGCAAGTGAACTAAAGTATAAGCGAAAAAATATATATGAACAAGTGAAACAAAAGTGTAAGTGATGGTCTTTACTATTGTGGTTATAATTCAATATGCCGAAGGCCCTTGCCATGGGGGAATAATGCAATATGCCAAAGTATGAGTGAATTAAAAGGTCCCACCATTGGGGAGAAAGAGACAAAACTATGATATACTATGTTAGAGACCCTTATGCGGGTTATATGTTTTGTTCTATCAGAGACCTTATATTGCATATATAATGTGCTATGTTGGAGACCCTTATGTGGGTTATGCGATTTGTTCTGTCGATAACCTTTCATCTTTTATGTTCATTATGTTTTATTATATGTTAGATATCTCTATGGGATGACACGTGATATGTAACACTTAACATGCGATATATGAGTTCCTAAATTATGTAAGAAAAATGGAGATGTATGATAGTCCCCTTATTGT
>JAOXJP010226081.1:0-11554 GCA_025762735.1 Platanus orientalis | reverse complement strand
TATATATATATATATATATATATATTTATATATATGTATATACATATACATATACATATATATGTATGTATGTATATATATATATATATATATATATATATATATATATATGTATATGTATATACATACATATATATGTATATGTATATGTATATACATATACATATATATATATATATAGATGACCAATTTTTTTTTCTCATAATTTAGTTTTAGACTTCCTTAATTATGTACTAAGTAAAGATATCACTATTGTTATAGATAGTATAATTCATTGTAGGTATTGTAGAGCTAATTAGTGTTGCAATTCTTAACCAGTACAAGATATAATTATGAATGAATTTAAGTACATCAACTTGTACCAATCTCCTAGCCATTATATGTATTTAGTTTGATTAAATTCCAACCAGTTTGTCAATTTCAATAGCTCAAATGTTAAAACAAATTAAATACAATTTGTTAACCAACTTTAGAATCACAACTAACTAAATTAGTACTCAATGATAATCTATTGAGATGCTGAAATATAATTGAAATGATCACTTCAAGAAATTAGTTTAGGTCTAATTATTTTAGTTAGACATGTAGTAGATTTAAGTGCAACAAAAGCATAATTGATTGATGTCAATTATGTACAATCACACAATGATAAGCAATGAGACAAGAAACCACAAAGACATGGTCTTTATGGTGGTTCGGCCACCCTCCAGTGCCTACGTCTACTCTCAAAAGCTCTTCCTTAAGCTTTGTTAATTTTATTAATAGATTTTCTAATATATTACATAAAAATTAACATCTTAAAATACTTACAAGTTCAACGAGAATCTACTCACCTTGTGAGCCTGCACCCAATGGCTCTGATGGATGTGTCCGAGAATCCACTCACAGTGTCTCCAATGAGAGCCACAGAATCCAAACTTAGTGACTACGTCAGATGCTCACGAACCCACACCCGATGACTCTAATGGGTGCTTGAGAATCTGCCTTCAGCAGCTCTAGTGAAGGTTGTTGGTTAGTCTAATGACTCCAGTGAACTCAATTCAATGGAATTGTAGTAATTCTTCTTAGTAGGATTACCTCTTTGTAGGCTGATTTTAATATAGTGAAATCCCTTTTTGGGGAGACAAGGATTTACCTATAAAATTAGTTCTCCAAGCTTTCCAAAGGATGTAACTATTGGGTAGGAAAGCTAACCTTGGTTGCCACCCAACTCTTTCAAAGATTTACAAGTATAAGCTCATAATTGGACACAATTTCAAAAGTTTTTCATTATATTTTATATCCAAATCATTGGGGGTTGTTCCCCATTTATAAAAGATAAAAAAACCTTTCTCAAAGGCCCCTCAATGGCTCTTTTCCAACAGTAAAAAGTATTGCCATTTGGAGGAGTTGTTGTGACAAATTTTCAATTTTGTGCAGTTCGATCGATCTAAAAAAACTTTGGTTGATCTAAATATTTTATTTCGATATATCCAAACACTCAGAGTCCAAAACAACATTCTATTCGATCAATTGAATCAATCGAACATGTCCAATCGATTAAGATTATGTTCGATCGATCAAGCCCTACCAGTTTTGATGTGATTTTACCCTTTAGAATTGTAGATCTTGTCGAGCCGATCATTTTGAGTACTTGTGGATCTCAATCAGATATCGTGATTAAAAGTTATGTTTGTTTAAAGTTAAAGGCCCAATTTTGACTTCTAATGATCAATGTGTTCCATGAATCAGTTTACAACTTGTTGCACTGCATCATTTTTACATTTTAGCCCATTTTTCTCCAAGGCAACTACTTAGGTTTCACCTATGATTCACAAAAAATCTCTAGATGCAACCTATGATCTTTGGTTCAGTCCTACCCATGAATATCACTAATCAACCATCCTTAAATGGTCCATTTAACTGTGAAGCTCAAGGTTGGGACTTAAGGTGCTAAATTGGAGCTTGAGATATCTTTTAGATCTTAACATTGCAACTTCAGTGTCTCTATTGTCCTTCCCCATCCAGTCTTGAAGAATATGTCTTCTAAAGTTTTTCCAGACTTATATTTTGGACTTACTTGACTCAATGTATACAAGTGATTACATACATGTAAGACTACAACTTTGACCACTACTTGAAGTACTTTATATTTTGGAGTGGAATTTTCAACTACAACAATTTACATTAACACACAGGTTATTATTCAAGTTAGAAGTAGAGGTGTGTTCCAAGCATATATGATGCAAAGTTCACTAAGAATGACAACTACAAGTTTTCTCCAAGGTGGTTCCAGAATGTGGGACAAGGTGGAGTGTTATATACGTGTCACAAGTTATTTGTCTTGGCAGAGGTACAAGTGAAGCAAACTACAACATGATATCTTCAAGGTGGTTGCAAAACAAGTCAAGGTGGAGATTATTGGGTTTGTCTTATTTCTCAGTTGTTGGATTCGTAAGTAATCCAACAGATGTGGTTTTAACTTCTAGAAATGAAGTTGGTTTCTTTTTTAGAGAAGGATACATAGGTGAGAGGACTCTATTTAAGAAAGTTCCCCAATATGTAATAGGGTGTAAGGGCTTGGGTTTTAAGGTGAGATATTGAGCAAGAAACTTTGTACATATTTTACTGTTCTCATATAGGGAAGACCAAATCTCCCCGTGGACATAGGAATCTTGGCCAAACCACATAAATCCTTGTATTGTGTGTGCTTGTTGATGTCTTTTCTATAGTGGTAGTATAGATAGTGAGTGGTTTAGGCTCATATCTCATCACATACAATATTAGGGATGTTTCTATTGCACCAACACTACCCAAACTGCCTCAACTGTGAACTGATTATGGTTGACATAATTCAACTTAGTTAATGATCGAACTAGATCCAGGTTGTGTATATTTTTTTTCTTATTTTTCTTCTTGTCAAAGAACTGCCAAATTTTTCCTAGGTTCTAATTGGCATATTGCATAATACCCTTGACTAAAATCATATCAGCGTCATCTTGTGTTTTCCTAAATCACCCATTGTTACCCCTACTCATTGCCCTCTTGTGGGTAACAGAAATCTAACCATTAAAATGGATCCATCCTAGGACATGTATAGGTTCAACATCAATTGGATCCATTTGGTTGTCTGGATAGTGCGAGAGAAAGTGAAATAAAGTTAAATGATCTATAATGAAGCGAAGTGAAAGAAATAAAGTTATGTTTTTCAAATGCACTTTGTCTGAGTTAGAAATCATTTAGAAAATGTAAGAAAGTATTGTTTGGTTGGAATGAAAGAAATTAGAAAATTGGTGTGATAGTATTCTAAACAAAATCATTATACATAACATCAGCAATATATCTTATCGAAAAGATGGATAGAAGGCTACATATTCTTTTATCACACACTCTTTCCCCCAATGGGTATTAGGCCTTTTGATTATTTAAGAACATTGTCTATCTCGTCCGTTGGAGGATAAACATTCTATTAGTAGCAAGGTTGTTGAACAAATTGTAGGAACACCACATTTTTAGGGGCCAATAGCTAAAGAATCTAAGAATTGAGTGTGGTAGGAGAATTCTTTGTGAAAGTGTGTTTCAATTAGTTAAAGAGTGCTCAAGCAATCTAAATCTCGTGGAAAAATATATGGATCCCATCAACCAACTCTAAAAGCAATTCTTCATGTAGAGAGCGGTGTTGGGAAATCTCAATAATGGACAACCTAATTTAAAAAAGGTATGTGTTTGACCAACATCAACCTTTGATTCTATCAAAATGAGGAATTAGTCTCACACACCTTGCTTCATTGAGCATTCTCTTAAGAGATATGGAATGCAATGGTAAGGGGCTTCTATATCTATGAAAGATGATGTTAGACGCAATTTGTTAGTCCCTTTGGTTAGAGTGGAACAATTAAGTCTTTAATGATTACATTGAACCCTCTTTTAAAGTGTACAAGATGGATAAGGAAAAATTGGTGTTTTAGGCAATACAATGTAAAGAGTATGACAAAATTCAAAACAGGAGTCTCTTAAGAAATTGGAAGCAAGTTATAAAAATGTAAAAGGCTACTAGGAGAGGAGCGACATGCGTTCTACGTATGTTTTGATCTTGTTCCCTTGTATTGTTTCAAGGATTACTTATTCCTTATTCTTTTAAATTATGTATTCCCACAAATAAAAAAAGTCTAACTCATTGGTCCTTATGAAGGGGCAGTCGTGGTCTTGGGACTACATCCAATATAATATGTGTGTAATGTGTAATCTTCATCTTTGGAAAACAAATCGAACACATAACACACAGTGTACCTATCAAGCTAGACATCTGTAAAACCATCGTCTATAATTCAATTCCATTTTAACCATGTGGAAAACCATGAACTCACATCAACAAGAATAGAAAATTCCTTCTCCCTTTCTACCAATTTGATCTGTAAAAAAAATAAGCATGATTCAATATATGAAATGTGATGAAAAAATTCACAAAAAATGAAAACAATGGTACCTAATGGGATATACTCAATAAAAGGGATTTAATCACTACAAGAAATATGGCCATTTACAACATCAAATTAACAACGTTCCTAAAAAAACGTCATAATTGATAATTGTTACAGCATTTTTTAACTAGACATTGTGGATACAAGAGTTTAACCGTCTTTAATGATGTTTATAAAAGAAAAATGTTGTTAAATGCCTTAAAAACACTTTTTAAAGAATTTACTTAAACGCCTTCTCCATTAAAAAATTTCACAACTTTTTATTTTTTCTCATCTCCGCTTCTTCACCCCATCCCGCTTTTGACTCCGTTACTTCCGTCCCTCTCTCTCCCTCTTGGCCCACTTCCACATTTTCGTTTTTCTCTCATCCTCTTCTTCCCGCTCTATTCTAGGGTTTTGTTTAATTATGTTTTTCTCTAGCCCCTATAAACTAGGGTTTCACTTTTCTCTCCCTCTTCACCTCTCTACTTCGCCCTGCCAAAAGCCTTTCACCTACCAGAAGTCTTAATATGATTTCAAGTAAAAGAAATAAAGAACTGAAATCTTGATAGGGTTTCAACTGCATGAGGGAAAATCTAGACAGGGTTTCAAGCCTACATGCTCATTTTAGTTTACCTTCTATTTCTTCCTTTTAGTAATAATTTTCTTTTCCTTTATTGCAACTGTATCTTGTACATACATATTCCGATTCAAACTTGATCATCCTTCACTTATTTTCATGTTAATATATTTTAACCTTTTTTTTAGTTGAATTCATAAATAATCTTAATCTTAGTCCTTCGCTCAGCATTCTAACATCATAGAAGTCTACATCTTTTTTTTAGTTTAGATTGAAATTCAATATTTTGGTAACCCATGTTCTCCTTCATTGTTTATGTTATAATTTTATTCTTCTTCTTATACTAATGAATACCATTACTTGCCACTAATCTCTCATGTTTTACTTAGGTACATGGGAAGCATAAAAAAGATATGTTGATTAACTTAATTCTTCTAATTTATATCTTTATTAGAGGATTTGGATTAATTACAAACCATTTTATATGTAGGAGACAGCCTAAGGTCCTAGCTGTAAGGTCGACCGTATAGTTATGCTAGTTTTTAAGCATGTAATTGGCATATTACGGTGCTTTAATATGATTGTGTAGGTTAATATATTAGAGGCTCTGTATATAGTTATTTGTGGACTTGTTTAGGGTATGTATTATATTGGAACAACCTAGTTCATTTTATTAAATTATATATGTAAATGAGAACGAATGATGATGGATACGGAGCTGTCAGGTGGACAACAATGATGTTATGGATGTATGACATATATTTGGAGTGTCTTTCTTGATCCGTAGACTATTAGCTTATTGAAGAAAGTGACATGGGAATCACTATTCATCCCTAAGGGGTTCATATAACAGTCGTCATGCTGCCAAAATTTTCACAGAAATGGCATATGGATTTCCTACTTAATCTCAATAAAATGAGATAAAAGGCAATGATTGAGATTAATAGATTAATAAGCTAAGTTGACCATTAGACTATAACAGGTTTGAAGTAGGGAATCGTGAAAGCGGATGAGGTGGGGTGTCTAACACCTTCCTCAACTCATAAACGAACCACTTACCTAGGAATCTCTAGGAATCGATTAGTTTAAGTGTAGAGTCAGACATTTCAAACCCTTTTTAAAGCTTAAACTTTTTTAGTTTCTAAAACTGATGTCCAAGCACATCATTAAAATGACTGGTGGCAACTTCAAAACATTGTGGGATTTTTCTTACAATGGGCAAGTCTCTTTTCAAAGGGATTTACTTGCCGTGCAAAAATTGAGGCCCATAGTTACTTTTTCTTATCTTTGGAAAAAACAAAATATCTCTTTTTGAATTGTTTATTCCACAATTATTTCCTTCTTATCATGTTTGTTATTCTTGTTGTTGTGAATATCCATCGTATGAACATTGATGTACTTTTGAGAGTTCAGTTTTATAATGGGAGGTGCAGTTGGTATATAGGAAATTCATATTCATGCTTGATGCCAAAATGTGTAAAGTTATATAATTACCAAAAAAAAATTGTGTTACTTCTATAAATGAATGTGGTTTTGATTGGTTGTGAATTTAATATTATAGGATTCATGCAACTGACACAAAGTAATCAAGATAAGGCTTCCCTAATTGATTTTTAGAGATAAATTAAATTTTGTTGTTGTGGTAATAGCTTAATAATATAATACAATCAGATTTTCCCTTAATCATTTTAAGGAAAACTTCGAAAACAAAAAATGCACACTAAAAACATATTGATTTTGGAATCTTTCATAGATACTTTACTCATTTGGGATAAGGCTTTGTTGATGTTTTTTGTTAAAGATTTGTACATTTGTTGTCTCTAAGAATGGAGACTCATGTCTATCTAAATGCATCCACGAAATCTATCTTCTTGTTTTGTTTTTTTCTTGCATGTAATTAGTTCTTTAGGTGTAAAGCACTAATTGACATGTAGGAAATATCTAGAGTTCTCTAAATGTTTACACATTAAACTTGCTCCAGGCCATGCAGGCTCATGTAATTTAATGCAAAATGTATCTTAACCAACTCATACAATTATCTTAAAGTTGTCTCACTTTTGGATGCAAGCTCACAAGTATCCTACGTGCATGAATGGTCCATCTATTACAATGTGTTATGTCCTGTCTCTGTGTGAGAAGATCCCAAGTTTGTTATCCCATATAGGGATGTTATAGAAATGGACACAAAATGATGTAGGTCCAAATGGGATTGCATGCACTAGGGTTTTTAGGGACCATTCAGGAATCAACATGAGGTGGTTATCTGAGGTCCAAGGACCTCCTTTGATAACATTGTCTAAGTCCAGGTGGTGAGTAGACTTGGCTATGAAGATGATAGGCATAAGACGGCTAATTTCCACTTTGACTGTGTTTTCTTGGAGCCTACCACTACGCATATGAAAATAAAGGATTTAATGAACTTGTCATGCATCATTTTGAATACAAAGTTATTGACGTAGTCTTCCATTCCAAAGTTCCTTTTTCTCTCTGATATGTCGACTGAGTATATTATTTGTAATTAAATCTTTTGTCTACTTCAAAAGCTCATTTATGGTGTTCTGTTGCAAGTCATTCACCTTGTGAAAATTTTTTGAATTTATAGGATCAAACTCCTGCTATTTCTCTTGTTAAAGTTATTGGGGATAATTCATGGTAGTGAGAAGTCTAGCATCTTTGTTCAAGTAAATAATCCCAGCTCAAGACACTGGTTCTATGTTGATGTTTCTGCAATTGCATGTGCTTTTGGACAATGATGATAACATACCTTCGACACAATTGGGACTTAGGGATCTATGCCAAGTTTAGCCAATGTTTTTTTTTCTTATTTAATATGGGTTTAGTCTAATTCATATATTTATGAGAATATTGAATGACAAATTAAATGTATATATAATTGCAGGCATGACAGTCTATATGATACTTTTATTTTTGTATAAATAGAGTTTTTTTCTTTAAATACATGGATAAGTTTATCTTTTTATTATTTATAATTTATCATGTTCTTCACAGGATGGGAAAGAAAAGAAATTCGAGAAAGGGATATAATTTTTTTAAAGAAAATCTTTTTTATGGTGTTTAAAAAACATCGTAAAAAGTGACTTTTAACGACATTTTTGAAAAGTCATAAAAAGTAACTTTTTATGACATTTTAAAAACATCATTAGAAATTCATTTTTTACAACTTTTCATAAACACTGTAAAAATTAAAAGAGATTTTATGACATCTCACTTTATGGAGTTTTATGTTGCGTTTAAAAAACGTCAATAATCTAAGAGTATGGCCATAAAAAGATATTTTGTTGTATTGTTAATTGTAATGTAATAGTAGTAAAGGATGACATGAAGAGTTAATATACATGAGAATATTATTATTATAGGACATGTCACAGTCATACTCTCAAATTATTAAAGTAAACAATTGCATATCTTTCCAATAATACTACCACAACATTACTCTTAAATTATAAGATCTAGAATACAACAAAACAAAAAAAAATATATGAGAAATAATACTTAATACTTTTAGTAATAAGTGATTATCTGGAGAAAACCAAATGTAGAGAGATATCAAATCCAAAGTCTCTTACATTACTAATATTCTAATAATAAATTTCTTTTATTATGCAATACTAATAATGATTAAAACTTGCTGACTCAAATAATCATAACCATAGTGTATTTAGGTATGAATACTTCTAATGCAACATAAACATCAAAAAAAAAAAAAAAAAAAGATAATCTAAACACAAGGCATTTAGCATCAGATCAAAAAATAATTAACATAAACATAATCTTAAATACTATAACATAATTCAAACATTTGACACAATTAGACTACTACTAATACAAATCAAATATAATGTATTTGATATATCTTGTAATCCTATTAATGAAAAAGTACTAATAACATAATATAAACAAAGTGTCAGCACCCAATTTTGGCACTACATACTCCCAGTTCTGATGCTTCTCTTCGTATCAATAGACTAGCAAAACAATCATCTAATCGCTTTCTTCAATCCACCAGCTAAAACTCTAATTAAGCTAAAACCTAACTCCAAACCCTACCCCTCTCATTTACCATGTTTTATTTTTTTTGTGTACTTATTTATTATCTTTCTTTCTTTCTTTCTTTTGTAGCATTTAACCCAAACCCGACCTAACCTCACCAAGACCAATCAACCCAACCCACTATCTTTTTATCCTCATTAGTGTACTTATTTGTTATCTTCTTTCTTTCTTTCTTTTTTTTTTTTTTTTTTTTTTTTTTTGTGTAGCATGTATTGTAATTAACATATGTAACTAAGTATTACCCTTTTACATGTACTTGATACTAAAATTATTTACTTATTAACATATTTAACTAATTATTATTATTCTTTATTTACTTATTTATTACCATTTATTTACTTATTATTTGGCAACCTATTTGACTAGTTCTATCTATTTATCTATTTAAAATTAATTATTACCATTATCATTGAACCACCCAGGCCAAGTCTAACCAACCCAAAACCTAAACCCGACCTAACCTCACCCAGACCAACCGACCTAAGCCACTGTCTTTTTATCCCCTTTTTGTGAAAACCCTAAAATCCAAAAATGAAATAGGAGATTTGGTTCCTCTGCGAGCAAGCTCCCTTCTACCCCCGATTGTCTGCCTCTCGCTAGCCCCCTGCTTCCCATTTGGTAGAAATCCAGGTCTGAATCCCCCCATCACTCCCAATCCCTTCATTTGGGCGAAAACCTAAGAGCCCACGCCTTTACCTATCGTTCACACCTTCCCTTAGCTAGGGAGCCCTTGCTTCCATCTACCCCTGTCTCCACAGGATGAGGACGACCACACGAAGGCCCTTGAAGACCAACCCGCCTGTTGGAGATTGATCTATCTATAAAAGAGGAAGAGCATGCTCATACGAAAAGAAAAAAGGGAAGGGGTTCTTATGATATTTGGGTATCCTTAGATATTTAGGATTCTCAGTCTCTCTCTCCCCTGTGCTCAGCACCTAAGGGGAGATTTCGTTTTGAGTAAATCAGAGCTTTCCCATCTCAAAACCCTAACCAATCTCACACACACCTTACCCTGCCACTCTTTGAAAAATCTTTCTTCCAAGCACCACTGACACGGGAGGAGCAGGACTTACCTGATCCATCTTAGTCGTTAGTGAGGAGAACCATCATCAAGGAATCCCATATTCTCCATCTTCTGCCCTAAACCATGGCTCCCTACCGTAAGTTCCACCCATGCCTTCCCTTAGAAGAATCCCTTTTAGTCTAATTCAAGCCCAGCAAAACCCTTCTTCAAGACCCTAAATTCTTCCCTCTCTTCATTTCCTAGCTATATCAATAAAGCCATGTAGACCAATCCCCGTCTCTAATCTTGCTTTGCTCTGCCTAGCTACCAAGAGGAAGGTCCAAGTGATTCGTGCTACAAAAGAGGTATTGTAAAATACCTCCATTTTTTTTTCTTTATATATTTTCATGAAGAATTGTCATTCTGGATCAATATTGATTACAGGGGTATTCTATCAGCAATTTGGGCATGCTATTTTATTTTCATTATGTGGTTGATGTCTTGTTCCTTTTAAACAAGTTTTTTTATTATATACGTATTGGAAGATGTTTAAGATGATTTAGGGTTTAATTCCTTCTTTTGAAGAGTGGTGTTGCTTCTAACAAATCAGTCATATAGTCGATAGCCAGTTGCTTAAGCTTACTCTTTAACATAAAAGCCTATTGTTCTGATTCATACTTTTTAATGGAGGGATTTGCTATTTAGATTTGTCATTCTTCAACGTGAATAAACTACATTCAGATTTGTTGTTACAAAGGTTATAGCTCAGGTTTGCTCTCACATTTTATTAATGTGTACCCGTGTAGACATGATCATGTAGTTCAGTTAGTTGGGTTCTAGACTGTCCATAATGCTAATATTTTTCCCTTTTGCTATGATATCCGCGTTTCAATGTGTTCATGATGTATGCTATAACCACCATTTCTTGATAGCTTAATTCACATTTTAATATTTCAACAAATCTCTACTAATGAATCTTGTAATGATTACAAAGATTTTGACTCTTAGACTACGGTCTAGCAAGAACAATTAAAAGAAATAATGTGGGCCCTTTAAACCTGATTTACAACCTCTGTTGCTGCTACATTCTCTTATTAAACCAATCTATAAATTGAGCTTGATTTCTCCCTAGATTTTGTCCCAAGTGTCTCTTATTTACAACACTTTGACTTAAACTATTTTAATCTCACACAACATATTGTTTTCACCCATGTAAGGCTACCCAAGAGCATCACTTACCCTGTATAAATTCTGCAGAGATCAACCTCCTCTTGGCTAATACCCTACATCACTCTTTGGTAGGAGTCTTTCGATAGAATATAGCATTTGGTGTTGATCTAGGGTTTAACACACAGTACTGTGGTTTCTTTACCTTTGGTTTATGTTTTTTTTTTTCTAGTGACTGTTTGCTTTATGATATGAAATTATTGTTTGCTATTCAAATTGTTACTTTTAGGGTGT
>JAOXJP010226080.1:0-11554 GCA_025762735.1 Platanus orientalis | reverse complement strand
TCCGACATTTCCGATATATGTCTTATTTTGGCCTGACCGATATTTCTACCGACACCGACATTTTGATCCTTGGTTATATCTCATATAAAAAAATTAGACCAAACAATGCCCATTTGATATGATTTTTTGAATTTTCTTTAATTTTTTAACTTTTTCGAAAAAAAATTTAATTTCTGAAAATTATTTTTAACTCCATGAATGTGTGTAGATCTATCACGTATGAATGACATATAAAAAATTTAGAAGGATTGGAGCAAAAATAGGAAACTTACTTGCCGTAGTTCTTGATGAAATTTGGGGTTTCGGCTTCAATCATTCGATCTGGTTCAAATAAAAGGTTTTAGATTGAAATGGACTCAAGTGGAGTCATAAATTTAGTTTTAGGAAGCTAGATTTATGAAGTTTCGTAGAAAAAATTGAGTTTTGGAGTGTTTTTAGCAGAGTGCGGTATGGTCGGTAGATGCAAGACGCAGCCCGATATTGCGTCTTGCATCTGTCGGCCCTTTTAAGCCAAAAATAGTATCAAACTTCCCATGTATTGCGTGAGACATGATATGTGTGGCACATGCTGCAATACATGGGAGATTTTGATTATAAGGGGGTATTGTACCCCCTAGCCGTATCGCGTGATATGTCCTTTGTTGTGCGATACTTTAAACTATGGTAGGGGGCTAAGGCAAAGCAACCGTATTTCCCCTTTTTTACTTAATCTTATAATAGAAGTCTTAAGCAAGGTGATTATGAATGCCGAACACTTGGGTTTGATGAGGGCTGTGAGGTTGTTGAGGGTCTTAAAATTTTTTCTACTTCAATATGCCGATGATTTGTTGTTTCTCTTGATTGCTGAAGAGACTAGAGAGTAATCTGTAAAATTTAAGGAGTATATTATTAATTTTCGAAGCCATAGTGGGGTTGAAAGTTAATTTGAGGAAAGCAAGATTTTTGGGGATGGGAATATAGCGAACATCATGGAGCTAGCCAACATTTTTGGATGTTGATCTACAGTCCTTCCAACCACTTACTTGGGTCTGCGATTGGGTGCAAAGTACAAATCTAAAGCTAAATGGGATCCTGTGATTGAGCAAATGGAAAAGCATTTATCGGTGTGGAAAGGCAGATACCTCTTAGAGGGGGGGGGGTGAGTAAGCACATATTGTTAAGGAGTGTCCTATCTAGCTAACCCCTGACTCGGTAATACAACATATGGAAAAGATTTGTAAAAACTTCTTCTGGGCAGTGTTGAATGGGGATTAAAAATTCTACCTAATGGGTTGGAAGAAGATATGTGTTCCTGTGGAGCAAGGGGGTTTAGGCTTAAGGCCGCTAAAGCCTATGAATCAAGCTCTGTTGGTCAAATGGTTATGGCATTTCGGGGGAAAGGAATAGCTTGTGGAGGAAAATGATAGAAGCCAAACATGGTTTGTGAAATTGGGGCTGCGACTCAAGGGCGTCGGAGGGTTTGTTTGGCCATGGGGTATAAAAAGGTATATCCAGGGCATACGAGCAATTTTCAGCAAGGGTGTCGTTCAAAATAGGGGATGGGTCACAAGTTAGCTTCTAGAAGGATGTAAGGTGTCGTAACTCACCATTGGCGGTGGAATTCCCTATACTGTATCAACTTTCAATATGTAAGGACGGATTAGTACAAGAGCATGTTTGTAGGGAAGAGGGCCAATATTGCATGGGATTTACATCTAAAAGAGCACTAAATGATTGGGAGATGGAATCAATGGCTCATCTACTAGCATGGCTGCATGGTGTGTTCATTGGGAGACAAGAGGAAAGAGATAAAAGACTATGGGTGGGGAACAAAAAAGTGGTTTTCTCAGTTGCCTCTTTATAGGGCGCTCATGGAGGATGGTAGAAAATTTGTTGCTTCAAGGCTGATATGGAAGTCCAATATGCCTTAGAAGGCATCTTTCTTATTATGGTTGGTGAGTAAAGGTGTTAATGGTGGATAACCTGATGGCGAGGGGAATGCCTATACCAAATTGATGTTGCATGGGCTGTTCCGACTCTGAATCAGTTTCATATTTGTTCCTTCACTGCCCAGCAGCTCATTGGGTATGGAATTTCTTCCTAGGCTGCTTTAAGTAGGGATGGGTGATTAATGATTCTATGATGTCGCTACTAGAAGAATGGTGTCTAGGGGGACCTAGCAAATTATTGGGTAGAGTGAAAGTTGTTTGGAGGGCTATTCCAACAGAGGTGGTATGGATCTTATGGCAAGAAAGGAATCGCCGGGTGTTTGAAGACTCAGCTGCAGATATACGAACACTCCCAAATCAAGCACTATCTCTGATGTATGCGTGGTTATCTCATTCAAAGTCATTTGCGCAGCTCCAGCTCAATGGATCTTTGATTGAGATCCAATTGACTGTGTAGTAGACATGTTATATATATTCCGGATACAGATGTGACCCTCTTGTATTCTTATCCAAATTATCTTTATCGATAAAGAAAACATGAGAATAATATAAATTAATTCTAAACCGAATCGACCTGTACTTGGACATGCTAAACAGTTAGTATCCATGTCAGATACAGGGAATAGCATAGCTGTAAGGCCAGTATGTGGGTTTCTTTTTCTAACTATATGGTCAACCAAGAAGGAATATTTACTCTCAACTGGATTGTCTGATAGGGGAAAATAAAGGAAATATTTGAGGTTCTCCCTATGAGCCATGTGGAATTTTTTGTGGGCCCACAGGACCTTAAAAGGGGTTGATTGTTCCTCCTTTACTTTCTTTGATCATTCCTCTCAAGAGTTCTGCTATGTTAGAGATGTCAGAGAAAATGTTCTGTCAAACACTTTCTTTTATGGTTTTAACCCTATAAATCCCATTTTATGGGTACCTATTTTTTCATTTGAAAACTATTTTTACAGTTTTAACCCTATACACCTCATGTTTTGTGTGTGGGGACATACTGTTTTGGGTGTAGCAAATCCTTTCCTGAAAAGAAAAACATTTGGGCATGATAGTGTGGATTCCTTGCCCAGCAACTCATCTCATCATTTTTGTTTCAGCGTGGGACCAGGGAGCAGCGCCTGAGGTTTGCGGATATTAGCCCATCAAGTTCGTACTCACACAAGGAGGTATCTTTTCACTGATATTTCGTGGATAAGGTTCGGTAGAGTTAATTCTATACCCATTTTTGCTTCTTTTTTCCCCTCTTATTTATTTATTGATTTATTTGCAGGATGTTCAATGCCTTTTCAAGAGGAGAGGGGGAAGTGATAACAAGAACCTATCTCATAATGATTGGTTACAAACAGTTCAGTGTGAGCCTGATGTTATCTCGATGTCTTTTATCCCCATCACATCTCTCTTAGTTGGAGTTCCTGGGAGTGGATTCTTGAGTCATGCCATCAATCTATATCTACGCTGTTAGTAATATCTTTTCTCTTTGTACATTTCATTTTTTTTTTTTAAATATTTGGATCAGTCTCTTTGTACTTTTCTTGCATTTTCTAGACGTAATTTCATATTTGTCTCACATTGAAGCCATGAAAAGCACTACTATTTAGAACTGCAGTCATCTCAATTGTTACAATTTGATTTTCCTTAACTTTTTGAGAAGATGCATGCATACATACACATCAACATATTCATGTATGTTACAATGGTGAATTGTAGAAAGTAGTGTTTGCATCCTGTGAATTCTTGTGGAGGAATTCTGGTTACATGCAGAATTCGTATAACTGATAAATGTAATCATATTGGTTTATTATCCCTAGAATCTGTCAGGTTTATCATGAATACAAAATCCTTGGTACTCTTTAATGGAAAATTCAGACCTTGTAGTCATCCTTCTTTCTATAAATTTCATGACCGAAACCCACTAAAGAAACACCTAGACTTCTATTAGAACTCCACCCTCTGACTTTGACTGTTTCTAAGACAAAGTCCTTTCCCATTAAAAGTTGGAATTAAACTTAGCTCTGGTCCTACCTCTGTTTGACCAAAAATTCAACCCAGAAGATAGAAGGCTTATTCAGGGACAAAATGGAGTTAGGGTCTTCGTCGAACTCTATTCTTCCTCCAGAGACAGAGCCTCTTTGATTTCCTCCCATGTTGAGGGATTGCAGCCTGGTGCAACCAGGCGAAGAGGTTATTGTTTAAAGCCCCTGTCTACCTCTTCCTTGGATAATTGAAGCTCTTGATTTTTGTTGAATGCAACTTGTGTTTCATCTTTGTTGTCATTGTGGAAGAATATGTGTTGTATGGTATAGCTTGAGGGTATATTGGACTTTATATATTTGTACATATACTGTATATACTCTAGTATACAGAATATCATGTTTAATGATATAAATATTTCAGTGTTGAGAGAGAACCTAACTCGCTCACACGATTCCTCATTTCTTTTTCTTTTCTTCCCTTTTTTATTTTTCTTCTTCTTTTTAACCCTAATCCGAAAGTAATCAACCTAAACAAATCAACTTGGTATCAGAGCATCCAAGAAATTGATCGAAGACTAAGAGATATCGAAGAATAGCGGTGACCAATGTTAATGTTAGCAGGCCGTACAGTGGTAGACCTCTGGAAGTTTAGGGTTTTGGTTAAGAACGATTTTTCCATATTTGTGAGTATTTCTTTTTTGAAAATTTTTGATGGCTGGAAACATATTTTTGGAAGTTTTTTTTATTTTTTTGCAAAAATTAAAAAACCCCATATTTGAAGAAACTGATCAATTCAATCTGGTTGGGATCTTTTGTGGTAGTTGATTCACAATGGATGGGTCGTATTTAAGTGTAGAATCATACAATTGGTTTGGAGTGATTTGGATATGTAAGAGTTGGTGAGGTTTTTTCTACCTCAATATTGACGCCTGAACCTATTTAATGATTTTCTGTCAATTTGTTTATCCAAAAATCGTTGTTCTTGTTGAATCGTGATGCTGTTGTGGATTGTCGTTTTGTGTGTTTGCATGTGTTGGTGGTTCAAGTGGTGTTTAATGCTGGCTGGGGTTGCCAGATCCATCGTAAGGGCTGTGGCTGTGTGTGTGTGTTTTTTTTTGTGTAGATTGAAGGCTGTTTAGCTTTGATACTCGTGTGGTGTTTTCAAGCAGGCTGTGGAGGTAGTGCTTGTTGGTTGTGCTTTTTGGTACAGGTTATACTTGATCATCATGTTTGATTTAAGTGAGACATTATCCCTTTGGGATTGTTGATACTAGCATGGGCAACAATCTTATTAATGTCCCCAATGCTTAAATTACCACTGTTAAGTTTGATGGGACCAATTATCTCACCTGGTCTTAGTCAACCCTCTATATTAGTGGTAAAGATTAGGAGGAGTGCACTCTTGAGGATATGCCTATCCCCAGTATCAAGGATCCAAAGTATCGCAAATGAAGACTGATAATGCCACTATGATGTCTTGGCTTCTTCATTCCATAAAGCTTGAATTCAGCCATTTGTATCTCTTTCTTAAGACAACAAAGCAAATTTGGGATTTTGTGTCCCAGACCTATTATGAATTGGGGAATATAGCTAAGATTTATGAATTAAAACATTACATCTCACAGTTGAAGCAAGGAGATTTATCTTTTGTTGAGTACTATTCTAATCTGAAACAGATGTGGGAAGAGATGGATCACTATCTCACTTTTTGTCCTAAGTGTCGGTAGGAAATTGTAGTGTATGCCCAACATGTTTAGGAGTTTCGTATTTTTGAGCTCTTTGCTAGGTTATATCCTTATTTTGAGCAGGTTCGGGTGAACATTATTGGCAAGGAGCCACTCCCTTCTCTTTATGAGGTTTATGCCTACTTGCATCGTGAGGAGAAGAGACATAACACCATGAGTCAGTCGACTCCTATTGAAAGATTTGCCTTGGTTACTTCTTTTCAACGAGGTGGTTGAGGAGACGATGGTATGCGTGGCCGTGGGAGTGGTAGGTTTGGTGGAACACTAGATGGGAGATAAATTGAAGTGTGAGCATTGTGCTCATATGTGGCACACTAAGGAAACTTATTGGGATATTCATGGGTGCCCTACAGACTCTCAGCCTCATTCCTTTTTCTATGGCCGTAGTTGACCCAGTGCACGCTCAATCACTTCTACTATATCTTCTAAACCAGTTCTTGTCCCTGCTAGCACACCTGCACTTGAAGATATCTTGTCCCGTAAGGAGATTGATGTATTTTGTCATTTTGTGGCTTAGCTAGACCCTCTTGCAACCACTTCCACTTCTACTTTTGTACAATCAAGTAAATCTACGTCAGTGCTTAGTGTCTCCTCTAATCCTTCCAACTCTTGGATTATTGATTCTAGAGCCTCTCAAATAGAGAGTTTGATGCATTTGTCTTCTATGTTTTATGTCCTTAATTTTCTCTTAACCCCTTGTCTATTAGTTTTATCACCAAATCCCTTAATTGTAGTGATAAATTTTTTTATTCTCATTGTGTTTTTCAAGATTTGGAGGCAAGGAGGATGATGGCAGGGGGTTGGAGAGAGACGGACTGTACTAGTTGGACACATCACCTGTGGCCTCTCCTATAAAGCAAGTCCCTATGTTACAACAAAGTAGTAATAAAAGCAGTTTTGAAGATTTAATGCAATGGCACAACAGATTAGGCCATCATTTTTTTACTTTATTACATAAAATGTTCCCTAAACTGTCTTTTTCTTCTAAGTTTCATTGTTGACACAAGCTGAAGTCCTCAACTACATGCAATTGAAAGATCAGTATACTTTATTTTCCAAGTTTCATTCTTCTACTCTTCTAGATGCTATGGATTTATGCTGAAACAAATTTTCAGTTCTACTTTTTGAGGGATTGAATTTTATTCTAGAAAATAGACCGAAGGAAGACCAATCAAATGCCGATATGGGGAATCTTAATAAATAGCTGGTTGTTGTGGAAGGACAGGAGAGGGGATGAATGTGATGTGCTTTAAATTATACTGCTAGCGGTGGTGGACAAGATAGGTTTAGAGGTGGGGCTAAGTTCAAATGATTTAGATGATGGGCTAGTATGTGTCACTCTGATTTATAGGATCAAGAAACAGGATGGTTTGTTACTCAAAGGCATGTTGGAGAAAGATGAAGAGTGTATTTCGGAGTGGGTTCTTCATAAATTGGAGGAATTTGTTCCTTTTCTATGTCTATCGTATGAAGGTTTTGAGGTTGAAACTAAAGAACTCTTCAAATGAATCGAGTTATGAACAAGGAGAAGTGAAAGCGAGGATGGGTTTAAGTCGGTTGGTGGAAAGCGTCTGCCAAAGAACTTAAGAAATTTGAGAATAGTGTCAACTATGACCGAAAAGATGGGGGTTTGAGTGAGGGAGTTGTTCATAGGGGAAAAGGGATTGTATTTAAGTGATTTTATGGATCTAAAACTCCTCTTTTGGAACGTTAGAGTAGAGGCTTTAGGAAATAGGGAGAAAAGAGTTGCCATTAGTAAAGGTCTTAATGGGGTGTTCCTGAACATCTTGGTACTGCAGGAAACAAAAATCAAGTCCATGCCTAATTAGATTGTGAAGAAGTGAGGGTTAAGCTCTTGAAGCATTGGTGGGCTCTCCCCTCTTGGGGCCGTTGGGAGGGATTTTTATGATCTTGAACATAGATAAGGTGGAGATGGTGGAACGTGAGGTCGGGGCTTTTTTGATCTTGTCTCAATGTAGGATGGTTGATGGATTGGAAGAGTGCATTTTTTTTTGGGGTATATGGCCCGGTCCTAGAGGGGTAGTGGATAAATTTCTAGGGGAACCGGGTGATGTACAGGCTTGTTGGAACCTGCCCTGGTGTATTGGGGGGACTTTAATCTAGTGCAGTTTACCCACGAACAGAAAGGTGATGTGTATAAGGACTGCAAAAAGAATAAATTTGGGAATTTTATTCTCAAATGGAATTTAATTGAGTCTATTGAAGGGTGCGAAGTATACTTGGCCCATTTTGGGATAGTCCCTCTGTTAGTCGATTAGATAGATTTTTGTATTGCAATGATTAGGATGATCTATTCACTAGTAGATTTAAGGTCATTGTCGGACCATATCTCTATATTGCTTGAATCTGGTTGGTGATGCATAATGGAATGCGGTATAACGGGTAGCAACTTCAAATAAAAGAATAAATAGTCTAGGAGAAAAAATCTGGAAAATTTGACCCAAGGGGCAATTCTCTAATTTTTCCAGAAAAGTGGAAAGACGTGTCAGGAAATTTTGGGCTGTTGGGATAATTCTGGTCAGACCTTCATGGAGTTCTCATAAAAATTTCATAGGGTTTGGAAGCCTCTAGCTAGTTATTCCAGAAATTTCCAGTTTATGTGAAGACACGTTAATGGTGAAATCAGTAGAAAACCCAAAAAATTCAATGTAATCCCAGCGACAACTTGGCTTTAAAATTACTGTGCTTACCTCTTCAGTAGTAGTACCAAATACTTCTCAAAATATGCCGATAGCTTGCCTAGATCAATGCTCCAGAGTATTCAAAAGATATCCTAAAGAGTGCTGTCTCAAGGTGTACTGCCTGATGCTATATAACCAGCCCTCCTTTCTTTGAGGATGGGTTTTATGAGAGTAAAGACACTCCTAGGTAGGTTGCCTAGGGGTCCTAGATGCTCTCACAAAAGGGTTTGATCAAAGGTTGGTTGGTTTGTGTTTGGTGATCAAACTAATCAATGAAGGTTACTCCAAAACCTGCAGAAAATCTGTGAGGAATGTGAGAGACAAAGAGAAGAAAGAACAAGGGAAAGGTAATGGAGAAGAGGAGAATAGATGGAGATGAAGAAACAATAATGGAAGATGATGATCGAAGAAGGAGGAGATTAAGGGATAAAATTCACAGCCCACGCGTGGGTTTTAAACTCGATGTATTCTCGTCAAAATCTGCCTCAAGTCACTACATCCCTAGGGTTATAGACCCTTTTAAGATTTTAGAATCACATGACCAGCACCAAATCCCCCCTTATTTTTGCATAAAAAATAACATAATTTACTAAATAGCCCTAAACACTCTAATCATTAACCCAATACCCTTTGGCTGAAAAAAGCCTTATTACATTACTAAATTTGAAAATAAAAGACCCTAAACTTCTAATCACCATGGACATCTGTTCCCTTTTTTATTTTCTCGGTAAAATTTAGGCATAGGCTTCCAAATATGGTAAACCTTCTCTAGGTAATGTAAAGCTGCTGCATCAGCTCCCCTTTTCTTAGAAAACTCAACTCTGTTGAGTTGGGGTGGAGGTCCTAAAATGCCATCGCTTTCTAGAATCCGATGGAGAAGAAAAGAACCTACAATCTTCTTGAGTTTTAGCCACAGTGCATCTTACAAGGAATCATGGTGATCTTCTTTTTGCCCTGCTGGAAGAAGTAGGTATTCTTGAAACCATAGTGTTGTGCTTTCTTGTCATAAAAAGCCATGGACACCCAAGTAATATGTGACACACTTTCAGAGGTTATCACACATCACTTGATCAGTAAATTTCCCCAGAGAATAAGTAATAAGACATCTTTCCAGAACTGACAAGTTTGTGTTGACCCATGCTACTTTATAAGGTGAGAGATGTGGCTCCACTTTTAGACCAAGCTTCTTCAGACACAACATTAGTGCAACTACCCCCATCAATTACAAGAGAACATAACTGGTTGTTGTATTTGACTCTGGTCTGGAAAAGATTGCTACTTCACTAATCCTCAGTATCCTTAACCTCCCTGGTGGTCAAGACTAGGTGCAATTCACACACTGGATTCTCCTGGTGTTCCTGACGCTGCTGCTCAAGATCTGCTTTTGCCTCTAAAAATATTTCTATCGGATCATACTTTTCATTCTCGTCATCCTCAGATGTAGGCTGTTTGTCTGCAATTCTGACAACTCGCTGAGGACACTGTGTTTGCCTGTGACTAGTGCTACCACACTAGAAGCAAATTGCACTGTTTCTCTGGGGAGAACCACCTGACCTGCGAGTTCTGTAAGGTGATATGTGCCTATTGGTCTGACCTGGAACTATTGGTGTTCCATTAGGATGGGATCTAAGAACTGTACAGCTCAATGATGCTCCTAGAGCCTGAGGCTGCATGCGGGAAAAACTATTAGGTAAAGACTGTTTTGAGTTCCATTCAAGTGATCCTCTGTAACGTAGGCGATATGAATGATATCGGCAATAGTAGTAAGGTGAGTGGAACATAGATTCACGGCAATCTGAGGATGTAAACCACAACTATAAAGAGAAATTATGAGATCATCCTAATTGGTACGCGAATGTGCAACTAAGTGATGGAAGCTGCTAGTATATTCTTCCACAATAGATGAATCCTGTTGAATCTGAATAAGTTGAAGATGGACTCTTTGTCCGGTTCCTAGAATCTCAAACATGTGCCTCATAACTGCCCTCAGGTTATCCCAATGTCTAAAAGTATCCAATGATCTGTGATCTTCTTTGTAGTTATCCCACTACATCCTGACTGTCCCCTTTAGCTTCGCCTTAACAAATTTTAACCTCTTGCCTTCCGGAATACTATGAAGATCAAAGACTCCACCTTGTGTAATCAATCCAGAAACACATCAGTATCACCACCGCCATAAAAATCCAACACCTTCAATATCATGTTACGTCCAATGGCCGACTAGACAACACCATGGGAGTAATCAAGGTCCTCTAAAACGTCTCGCCTAGACTTATCCCGTCCAGGACTATGCTCCAACTTGTGATGGACTATCTCAAATTGAACTTGGCTGCTACCATCTCCACTTGTTACACTAGATGAGACGTTCTTATTGGTCTCTTACTAAGAAGTTTCTTGAATAATTTCTTTTCTCTTGTTAGAACCTTGGGTTTGATTCATGTTTTTAAGAATGGCTTTCAATTGAACCCTATGGTATCATTCTTGTCATCAACCTTCTTACTCAAATTTTGGAACTCTCTTTTTAATCTTGTAAACTCAAGTGCATGCTCATCAACCACAACATTAAGAGGGGTAAGTGTTCTATCTCGTTGATTGGCCATGAAAATTTCCTTAGAATCCCAACTAGATCAAAGCAAGTTGGTTCTCTAAGCTTTGATACCAATTGATGCGGAATGCAATGCGGTATAACAGGTAGCAACTTAAAATAAAAGAAAAATAGTCCAGGAGTAAAAATTTGGAAAATTTGACCCAGGGGCGCAGTTCTCCATTTTTTCCATAAAAGTGAAAAATTGCCAAAATACCCCTGACATGCAGCAGAAAATTCCCGGCTTTTGGGATTATTCCGTGAAGACCTTCATGGAGTACTCATAAAAATTTCACAGGGTTTGGAAGCCTCTAGCTAGTTATTCCAAAAATTTCTAATTTATGTGAAGACATGTTAATGGAGAAATCAATGGAAAACCTAGAAAATTCAATGTAATCCCAACAACAACTAGGCTTTAAAATTACTATGCTTACCTCTTCAGTAGTAGTACCAAATACTTCTCAAAATATGCCGATAGCTTGCCCAGATCAATGCCCTAAGGGATGCAAAAGATATCCCAAAAAGTGTTCTCAAGGTGTACCGCCTGATGCTATATAACCAGCCCTCCTTTCTTTGAGGATGGGTTTTATGAGAGTGAAGACACTCCCAGGTGGGTTGC
>JAOXJP010226079.1:0-11554 GCA_025762735.1 Platanus orientalis | reverse complement strand
TGATTGATATTCTTGGACTTTATCTTGAATTTTTGATCTGTTTTCTTGACACCTGCAACCAGTTCTGAAGTTTTATACAGTCCCCCTACTTAGACATATTGGTTTAATCTGAAACTTGGTGGTGTTAACCTTCACTCAAGGACCCTTCGATCTGCAAAATTTCATTTGATTTGGATCCCTATCTGCTGAGGTGCTTTATTTGCTGTCCAGAAACCTAACTTCTGAGCTTTAGAAACTTTATTCATCCTTTCAAGGGATTATTTCCAGATTGTTTGAGTTGTGTTAAGGGAGTCATGTGCCCCTAGGCTCTGTCCTGCATCAGGAGCCCAACTCATCAAAATGAACAATAAAGAAAAGTGAATTGCTTCTATTACCACTCAGAGGATATACATTTTTTTTTCAACATTTTGCAACTTCACATATTTCACATTGAACTTCAGAATTAGTAATGGAATTAAACAATTGAGAAATATTTGCTTAAGTAATATAAAGAGGGGTGGCTGAGATACTTGTGCCACTGTAACAACTAATCACGATTGAGCACAGGGCATAGGCAATCATATTCTACTCAAGTGGGATTCAGTAGGATGTTAGCAGAATGGATGATTACCCTCAAACATTTGTTTACTTTTTATTGCAGTCATAATCAAAACTTGAATAACTGCCAAAATTTGTTGACATTCTGTCTAACAGTATTCTCTACATTCATGGATGTCGGGCTTGCATGCATCTATATATGTATCTCTGACATTTAATTATGCCATACAGTATGATACAGAATGTATATTTGGTTCTCATGCTATGCTTTGGACTTTGGTCTTTACAATAGTGTTGACATTGAAGAAGACCTCTTACTGTTTCAGGGTATCAAATGATCTAAATTTTGCTAAGAAAGTAGGTGGCGTTCTAGTTGAATCAGGGACTGAAATCCAAAATAAGTCACAAGGTAAGCTTTGAAGTCCTCTATCCATCATATATGTCATCTTATTTGCTGAAGTGGGAGGACATTCAACATTGGGCATTGACAGTGGCAGGATTTTTTTCCCTTGTAGTTGTAGGATTCTCACCAGTTGAAAAATTTCCACAAGCTGAATTTGCTCCATACAAGAGCTCTAATTACGAATGGAACCCTACTGTAAGTTATGAAGTAATGCTGTTTTAAGGTTTGGGAAGATTTTTATTATAAAAGCTAAATGGTTTGGTTTTCTATGTCTACTAATTGTCCAAACACTACTTTTACAACGATATAGTCACCTACTAATTATTCAATCACTATCTGTTCCTTTGATCCATCCCATCTTGATAGATGGCCTTTTGCTCTGACATGTTAAATGGTTTGAGTAAGTTTTTAAGGCCGGCTCTCAACCTGACGCCACCCTCCTCCTTTATCCGGGCTTGGGACCGGCAACGTCTAAAGATATTAACATTGGCGGAGTTCTATTTTGGCCATAGTATCAATTAGAAATCTCCATTCCTCCCTATCATATGCCTTACTCATTTCTAACTTAATTTTCATGTAAAGGGTATTGGAGTAATTTCCTTTCATGTTGTAGAGGATCTTGTGAATGGTGAAGATGTTATCTGAAATAGCATGGCCAACAAGGAAGGCACTTTGTTTGGGAGAAATTAATTTCAACATCACACTTTTTAGTCTATTAGTCAATACTTTTGTAATAACCTTATTTGAAGATGGTGAAGTGTTGCCTATTCTTCAACTTGAAAATTTGTGAACTATATAAAATTTGGATTTTAGCGCTTTTTTTCATATGATACAAGGTGATCGATTGGTTTCAAGAAATCGAGACAAGAAGCGAAATATACAAGAATAGAGCTCTAGTGTCGTCTAAAGAAAAGGCTTGTTTAAAAAAGAGTAGGGAACTTGGGTAGCTCACTTCTTTAATCAACTATGAGGGATCATCAGAGACGAAAACTAGAAGTTCTAGCAAGAGAAGGGGTCGGGTGGTTGCAAATCTTGAAGGTGGGGAAAAAATTCAATGGGCTAATCATGAAGGTAAGACTGATAATATAGAATGTTAGGGGGTTGGGGAGTTAGGAGCATCGGGTGAGTGTCAAGGACTTGTGTAGAAGATGGAAACCTAATATAATTTCCCTTCAAGAGACAAAGATGCCCAATTTTGGACATAGGGAAGTAGTTGATATTTGGGGTAGGAAAAAATGGAGTTATTATCATAAAGCTACAATTAATAATGCTGGGGGAATTCTAATGGTATGGAGCGATCAAGCAGTGGAGGTTTTGAGGTGAAGGAAGGTCGTTTTGCAATGGCTCTTAAATGTAAGTGGAAGGAAGATTCTTTTGAGTGGATATTTGTCGGTGTGTATGGCCCGTTGGATACTGTCAGTTGCAATGATATGTGGGGCGAGCTATCTCAATGGTGTCCTGCTGGAATCTCCCTTATTGTATTGGAGGCAATTTTAATGTTGTCCGACATGCAAACAAAAGAACGGGTACACATTGCTTTAACTCTAAATATATATATATATATATTGGTCATGCAACTGAGGTCATGCAACTGAGGCATTGTTTATTTAGGTGATAATAACACATGTAAGCTAGTGGAGAATAAAGATGTTAAGAATACTATGTTTGATGGTATCACATGTACTTTTTTGGTGTGAGGCACGTACCAGGTCTTTGAAATTTTTTATTGACATTGGGAAGATTTAATCTAGACGTTTATATTTTTTTAGAGAAAATGGTTGATTAAAGATTGTTAAAGGAGCACTTATTGAAGCAAAGAGAGGATTACAAGGTAACTTATATTGGTTGATTAGGGATTCTGTGATTGGCAATGCTATTGTTGCAAATGGTGTTACCAAGTTTATCATGACTTGGCATAGGCATTTGAGTCATATGTGCTAGTTTGGACTTAAGGTACTCATTAATCGTAATTTATTTCCTGGTTTAAAAAAAATTTAGAAGTTTATTTTTAGTTTTTGTAAAGAATGTTTATTTGGTAAGCAACATAAAGCAATTTTTTCCTCTTCTACTATATAGTCTAGAGATGTGTTAGATTTAATACATTATGATACATGAAAGGCTCCAATTGCATCCTTAAGAGCTGCTTTATATTTTGTTTATTTTATTGATGATTTCTTTAGAAAAATATGGGTGCGTATGCTCAGAAGGAAGAACTATACATTTCCTTATTTTAAATTTAAGGCTTTGGTTGGAAACCAAAAATGAAAGAAAATTAAGTGTGAGAACTGATAATGAAACTGAGTATACATTTGATGAGTTTAAGAGTTTTTGTAGCGAATACAATATTGATAAGAAGTATATAGTTGCCGGTACTCTACAGCAGAATGACATGGTTAAGCAAATGAACTGTACACTTGTGGAGTGTGCTAGAAGTGTGTTGAGTTCAACTTGGATGCAACAATGTTTGTTAGGAAAAAATTGTCCATATGACTTGTGATTTAGTGAATCATTGTCCCACCATTGCATGTGACTATGAAATTCATCACGAGGTAAGGTATGAAAAATTATTAATTATTTCTTCTTGTGTTTTTAGTTGTGATGCTTATGTATGGGTTCTTAAAGAGTAGAGGAAATATTTGGACACAAGGTCGAAAATTGTATTTTTCTTAGCCATTTCATTCCACATGACTATTAGTTCAGGCAATTCCCGAGTCTGAGAGAATATTTATAGGAGGGGACTTAAATGGACATGTGGGGAAAACTAGTGGTCGATATGAGAGAGTCCATGGAGAATATAGATTTTGAGAAAGGAATGCAGCTAGAGAAGCAATTCTAGAATTCACAATGGTCTATAATCTTGCAATAACAAACACATACTTCATAAAGAGAAGAATATTTGGTTACTTTCAAAAGTGGGTCAAATAAAAGCCAGATAAACTTTTTTCTTACTAGGAGGCTAGAAATGTCAATATGTAAGGATTGTAAGGTTATTGTAGGGGAGAGTTTAATCACACAACATAGGCTAATGGTGTTAGATGTTTGTATTAAAAGATGGAAAAGAAAGAAACGAGAAATTAATTACACGAGAATTAGATGGTAAAACCTAAAAAATGAAAAATTAGTAAAATTTAGAGATAAATTGAAAAACGAGGGGAAATGGAATTTAGAAGAAGATAACGTTGCATATTTTACTTTATTTAGCATTCGTAGGTAATTTTCTGCACTTAGATTTTTTTTAAAATTTATTCAAAGTCTTAGGCATTTTTCCATACATTTAGAATCTAGGCATTCTCTTAGGGAGTTCTGTAGTTTCACTGTCCCTAGTCCTTTGGCATATGAGCACTAGGTCTGGGCTAGACTATTATATCAAGATGTCCCTAAGAGAGATGATTAGCTCCCCACTCACTCAGGACCCAACCTTTAGAGACCTAGCAGGGTAGGTGGATAGGTTAGCCCTAGCTATAGACGCTAGCATCAAGGATATCAATGAGTAGATGCAGGAGGTCCGTAGTGAATTGGCTCCCCATACCATGAGGAATTCTTAAGAGTGGAGATGAGATTTTACATAGATCATCATCAGGACTACCATTTAGGCAATGGATCCATGAAAATTGGAGTGTATACTTTTGATGGATGGTTAGATCCTGAGTATTTCTTGGATTGGGTGCAAGAAATGGACCAATACTTTGACTGGTATGATATTCCCCCTCACAAGAAAGTTAAATTTTCCAAGACAAAATTAGTTGGATCAACTCAGCTCTATTGGGAGTTAGTTAAGCAAGAGATTTATTAGAGACATGAGAGACCCATTACTAGCTAGGCAAACATACAAGAGGAGCTTAAAGAGAAGTACGTTCTACGTCATTATCATATTCAACTTCTTGAGCAATACAATGTAGTCCGCCAAGGTTCATTTAGTGTAATGAACTATGTCACACGGTTTGACGATAGTAGGTGGAAATGTGGAGTCCGTGAGAGTCTTGATACAACCATCACTAGATTTAAAAAGGGATTTAGACCTGAAATATACAAAGAAATCCGTCCTTACTATATCATCACTTTAGAGGAGGCCTTTAGATTAGCCCAAAACATGGAGAGTGCGTGAGGCTTTCTGCTTTACATTTCCTAAGTCCTAGGTGTGAGGATATTAGGTTAGGAGCCTTTACTGGTGGGCTATCTATACCAGGTATTAGCACCTCTAGACTTGACCCTACTCCTGTTAAGGAGAAAGATGTGACTGTGGGTGTCCCTACAGTAGACCCTGAGCAATGTCCTAGTCAAATATAGCATTCTTTGCTTACAGAAGACACCATGCATTAGGACGAGCCGCGAGAGAATCAACCATTAGATGGAGTGAGAGTTGATGAGCTACATGACCCTCTTGTAGTATAGATACTTAGTGATGATGATGATGACATCGATGAGGTTGTTGACCCTATCCAAGCTTCGAGTGGTGATGAGTCAGACTCTCAGGAGTTTATCCTAGAGGTTCAAGGAGTTTAGGAGAGCACATCTATAGAGACCTTAGTATCTAGTTCTCTTGTAGCTAACCCTAACCATGATACACTTGTAGAGACCTTGGTATCTAGTTCTGTTGTACCTGACCCTGATTATGGTACATCTGTAGTGGCCTTTGTGTCTAATTGTATTGACCCTAACCCTAGCCATGACCTTGACCTTGATATTGGGTAGAAGATTCATGTGGTCTACAATGTTCAGGAGGCCCAGGTGAGTGTATCCATGATGATTATAGTATTTAAGATTGTTGAGCCTAAGCCTGAGCCTGACAGTATCATAGACACTCTGTTGTGTCTTTTATCCGAGGGAGAACCACTTGTGCCTAAAGTACACATCATTGAGGAAGTGGTTTATACCCCTAGAGTATTCATTTCCCTAGTACCTCTTTAGGGCTTAGCTTTTAATTATTTCTGGAAGACACTATAGAAGATGAAAAGTACATTGAGTAGACACTTGCGACATGATTACCATCCACCTAATGATGGGTTTCTTGAGATGGTAATCAATAATAGTGGTCCTTTACGGAGCTTAGAGACTTTATTGAGATGTTTTGTCAGAGAGAACCTCAGGACATGAGATAGTGTTCTGTCTACCACATAGTTTGCATACGTTAGTTCAGTCAATAGGATAACTAGCAAGAGTCCGTTAGAGATTGTCATATGTTATAGACCCCAGGTTCCTATAGACTTCACATCTATGCCTGCATCCCATTTTCCATTTGAGTTTACATTTTGCATTGGCATTGCATTTTCCTTCACTGCATCAGGAGATCAGACGTAAAATTGTTATGAGTATTGAAAGATATAAACGGGGTTGGCTAATTTGCACAGTTCGCATCGCGAATTTTAGGTCAGTGATTTAGTTATGGTTTGATTGCATGCGAGGAGTTTGGGTCCTTACAAATTTCTGAATAGTATTGGATCTAATGTATATGTTTTGGATATTCAGACTAATTTGAAGATCAACCCTACCTTTCATGTGAACTCTTATACCCTATCATACCCATTCCATACTCGATCGTCAACCTTCTACAGTTACTCAGACCTTAGTCCTTCAGTCTCCTCAGCCTATGCCACTACTTCCACCAGTTATTACTTCTACGGAGGATATTGGGGTCACATTAGAGGATCAGATCATTTCTACTCGATGGGGAGGTTACCAGAGATACCTCGTCAAGTGGGAAGGCCAACCAGAGATTGACAGTATTTGGATGGCAGAGAGCGAGCTACGACGAATAATGTTGTTCTAGAACAATACCATAGCCCTCTATCATCAGAGACGACTCTTTCTCAGGAGGGGAGAGTTGATGAGGACATCATGGCCGATAAACTTGATTTATATTTGAAGTTTATGTTACGGTTTAGTCTAGTTTTTTAATTATTTATTTTAGGTTATTTTGTCTCTTGTTGGAAGGGGCACATGTTTGTGGGGGTACTTTAGTCTTTAGTGGTTTGTTTAGGGTATTTTCGTTATTATTTATAATTCGGGGTTATTTTGGGGCATAATACTTTAAAAATGAGGCCCATTTGGCCATATTGCTGGTTTATGTACCCTGACCTAGCCGTGGGAGGCTATAAAAGAGCCCCATGACCAGGCTTTTATTTTTATGAAATATTGAATGAAAGTTTGAATTATCTTTGGTGTATTGCTTCTTCTTCTTCCTTTTTTCACAAGTCGAAGAACCTTAATACCCTGGAATGGGTTTAGGCTACCACCTAGTTTAACACTAGTGGTAGAGGCCACTCCCTTCCCTTGGGTTAAAGGTCTTCTTCTTCCTCATTCTCTTCTTAACTTTCGTCTTACGTTACAAAATTTTGTAGTTTCTTGAATTTACAGATTATCGAAGATTCACCTCCATCACTACAGCTTTAGAGCTTTAGTCGGAACTACACCTCCAGGGGCTTAGATATTGCTGGACAATCCCAACTAAAGTAGAAGGTTGTTCATATTGTGATGTTTGACAATGATTATTTCAGGTTGCTTCTAAATCAGGCATGATTGTGCTTGTAAGGTTGATTTCGGAATTTTGCTTAGCAGCTGCAACCACCAACTCCTTTGGGTGATATTGGATTCCTTGGAGCCCTTGCATACTTGGACGACCCTACCTGTGCCAGAAATCAACTCAGATTTCTAACTTTTAATGGTTTTTATGGAGGAATTTTGAGGCCCAGGCATGATTTGCTGAATTTGAGTGACTCCACGAAATCTCCCACATCTCTCCTATACAATAGATTCTCCAGGAGCCACTTCTCTAAGGTTATAATAACCCTTGGGCAACCCTAGGGGTGCCAACATCTATCCGAAAGCTTCTTGCTACAAAGAGAACCAAGTCTCTGAGTTCTATAGCTGGCGGCATCATCTACCTAAGCACCTAAAATTTCGGTCCATCAACGGAACCCTTTTGTCTACCTATTGAGTTGAATCTTCGCAAGAGATAACTCCAGGAAACCTCCTAGGCTGCTGACTGCATAACCTCCAGGTGATATCTTCTTATTACACCTGCTCCTTTGAATCCTATAAGGTAGTACATTGTGGGCTATTATGTTATTAGTTAACAATCTGATGGCTATTTGACATTAGATATTTAACATCCCCACATTAATTCCCAATTTTATTTGGTATTTATCTTTTGATGTTGTCATAGTTTAACTTTTTTTGGACCATTATTTAGCATTAGGATTTATTGGACAACAACCTTGCATTCTTGTTTCTCTAAAGTGGTTGGATAATCTAGCATACAACTTAGGTCTTTTATTTATTCAGTAATTTTGTAAACTCTAATTCCTTTCATGCATATGAATATAATCTAAAGAATCACTTGATTTAGCATGTGAACTTGCAAGTAGGAATCTTATTTATTTTTCTTTATTACTTTAGCAATTTTATTCATATCTCTTGAGCAAACACTCACTACCCTACATGCATATAGCATTAGTGTGTAAGTTGAGAAAAAGTAATTTGTCGACTAAAACAGTCACCTCATGTTTGGTTTGAGAAGTTTAACACAACTGTATTACAGTATGAGTTTAAGAGGACCCCATCTAATCACTCATTGTTTGTTTGCAAGTAAGGAACATGTGTTATTTACCTAGTTATTTATGTGGATAATATTATTATTACTGGGTATTGTATTTTTGTTGTTGGAAATTTAGTTCTTGGAAGAGTTAGAAAGTGTGGTAGTCAGATCGAGTGTTGAAGCAGAGTACAAGACCATGGCGCATATAGCTTATAAGTTATTATGGTTGAAATCTCTTCTAATTGAGATGGGTAAAGTGTGACTACTTTGTTTGACTATTTACCATGATAATCAAGCAGCAATCTACATTGTAAGTAATCCAGTGTTCCATGAATACACTAAACATATTGAGGTGGACTGTTACTTTGTTCATGGCTTGGTGATGAGCAAACAAATTATAACTCCATATATTAAATATGAAGATCGGTTAGGTGACTTGTTTACCAAAGCTCTTAGGAAATTTAGGTTACATAATTTTTGTAATAAGTTAGGCATGATTGATTTATATGTTTCAGCTTGAGGGGGAGTATTAAGAGGTTATGTACCGTAGGGGTTCAATATTTGTATCACAAGAATACTTTTGTCCATTGCTTTATATTAAAATATATAGGGGGAGGTGGCATCACTTCTCTCCTAAGAAACTCTAATTCTCCTTCCCACTTTTATTCTTCATTATTCTTCTATTACTTATTTCTACTTTATTTATCTTTCTCTCCTTTTTTTTTCTTTTCATTTTCTTCTTTTTTATCTTTATGTTTATAGGGTGTAAGCCTCTTACATCCCCTGTTAACCCAAAAAAAATTTGGTGTGCGTGCGTTTCAGTGCGATGTTGGCACAAATTTGTTTCTCACCTTTGACCCCAGGTGCCAAGTCAGACTGTGAGACTAATTATTGTTTTTATCCGTCTGATCAACCACCAAATCAAGTGAGATCAGGCGATTATGAGGGGAGGGTTCTTCCCTTTATGAGTTTTTTTTGCCTCTATATCGTGGGCTTTATTAAAGCAAATGCCATGATAATGTTAAAAAAAATATAACTTGTTGAAATTATATTTTATTTGTAAAATAAAATACTTGCAACATGTTTAAGACAACAATATATGAAAAAAAAATGATACTAATAATATTGTAATTTGGCACAATAATAACTCGGGACAATGGTGGTGCTCCTGTAGAAACCCGGGGTTGTAATGTTGTTGTAACCAAAAGATGGTGGAACTCTGCTGCAACCTGTAAAAATGGTGGTGGTGCAGCCTATAGATGAATTAAATCAATTTCAAAGGGTGGAAATGTAGTGTAATCCATAGATGAATTAAATCAAACTCCAAAGGATGGAAGGTAGGTGGAGATGTTGCAACCTATAAAATGATGGTGGAAGATGAATGGTAATGGATAAAAGATGGTGACGATAGAACCTATAGAAGAATTAAATCAAACTCCAAAGGGTGAAAGTGTAGTGGTATGTATGTGGAGGAATTGAATCAACTCCAAAAGATGGAAGGGTGATGCCATACCTGTAGAGAAATTATGTAGAGAAATTAAATCGACTCCATGGATATGAGTTGAAACCTATATAGGAATTGGATCAACTCTAGTAAGTTTTTCTGTAAGAGGAAACTAAGTTAAACCAAGATAAATATCTCCCATGAGGAAGAAAGATAGGCAACGTTGTGCTAAGTTGAGTTTGAATGTGTAGGAGTTGGTTCCTTTTTCTTCTACGTTCTATTGCTATTTATAGACAAAATTGGCAGTTGTATTTAGGTATTAGTTACTGCCACATGCCCTATGATTTGCAATATCAATCAACTGTAGAAACCATCTTTTGAATGCTCTTCTTGCCACCTATTCAGGTAACTATTGTTTCAAATTTCCTTGAATGTAATCTTGCCACCTATTTGAATAACTACTTATTTCAAAAAATTTCAATGAAATTCTGTCATCTGTAACTAATGTCAGAATTCTTCCAATGAAATTCTGTCATCTATAATTGATGTCAGAATTCTTCCAATGATATTCCGCCATCTGTCACTGATGTCAGGATTCTTCAAATGAAATTCCGCCATCTGTCACTAATGTTAGATTTCCTCTAATGAAATTCCGCCATCTATCATTGATGTTAGAATTCTTCCAATGAAATTCCGCCATCTATCATTGATGTTAGAATTCTTCCAATGAAATTCCACCATCTGTCACTGATGTCAGAATTCTTCCAATGAAATTCTGTCATCTGTCATTGATGTTAGAATTCTTTTAATGATATTCCGCCATATGTCATTGATGTTAGAATTCTTCCAATGAAATTCTGCCAGGTGTTAGAATTCTTTCGGAATTCTCTCAATGATATCTTCTTGCTAGGTGTTTAAGTTCTTCAAGAATTCTTTCAATAATCTTATGCCATCTGACTTGATAATTGACTTCATGGATAATGGCTTGACAACTCATCTAGTAACCAATTCTTTCAAAATCTTTCAATGGAAATAAGCTATGTATCCGATAATTGTCTTTATGGATAATGGCTTGAGAACTCATCTAGTAACCAATTCTTCCCAAATTTTCCAAGGAAATAAGCCATCTGTATGATAACTGTCTTCATGGATAATTGCTTAACAACTCATTTAGTAACCAATTCTTCCAAAATCTTCCAATGGAAATAAACCATCTATTTGATAACTGTCTTCATGGATAATTGCTTAACAACTCATTTAGTAACCAATTCTTTCGAAATCTTCTGATGGAAATAAGTCATCTATCTAATAATTGTCTTCTTGGATAATGGTTTGACAACTCATCTAGTAATCAATTCTTTCAAAATCTTCCAATGGAAATAAGCCATCTATCTTGTAACCGCTTTCCAAAGATTCCTCTTGATTAAATTCTTCCATCTATAGAATCAGTTATCTTTTAAATTTCAAATTCTTTCAAGGATAGACATTTCTTATTTCATTTATAATACTGCCATGTGGGTCAATTTTAGCTATTCATCTTTGCGGTAATTTTAGGGGTTTGAGATGGATGAGTGGAAAGACTAGAAAGGATAAAATTAGAAATGAATTCATTCGTGGGAGTTTAGGGGTAGCGCCA
>JAOXJP010226078.1:0-11555 GCA_025762735.1 Platanus orientalis | reverse complement strand
ACACAGATATATATATATATATATATATATATATATATATATATATATAGTTTGGGCTTAGGGCCGGGCCTTGGGTTGGGCTGAGGTAAATCCAAACCTGACCCTAATAAAGGTTTAGACCTTTAACTCAGGCCCAGGTTGGATCAGGCTTTTGGGACCAGATTTCGGGCCAGGCTTGAACCTGAACCCATGCTCAGCCTTAGTTGCAACCAGGGATGTGATCATTTTTATCACAGACAATCATTCTCTTTAATAGGGAGCAAATCTTCTACTACCAAATTGCCTACTCCCCCATGTTCCCTAAAAACAGTTTTTTTAAAAAGCATCACTTCCCAGGCTGTGTCTAGGAACATGGGGGACTAGACAATGCAGTAGTAGAACAAGTGCCCTCTTTAAATAGCAACCTAGGATTCGGTACCAAGGTTCATTTGGTATAGCCATTTGCAAATTCACCTCTATTCCGTCACTCAGCTCCAAAATTCACCTCAATTCGGTTAATTCCATTTAACATGCTCGAAAAGCTAGCGCATAATTGCTTTTTGAAATCCGATGGTCAAAGGTTCATCTTCGAGTTGTATTGATTTTCAAATGTCTTGGGAAACTCAAATGAAATGATTACATTTCGGGTGACTGCCAAACAGGCTATAAGCAAAATCAATTTGAATTTGAAAATTTTTCCTTTTTAATAATCAAATTTGAATGAGATTAGTTTGTAACTCTATTGTAACACTAGCCAACACTGATTCAGGTTGTCTTGTGTGGTATATCAAAGTTTGAGGTGTATATCTCCACGAATCTTCCTTAATTCCACATAAAATAGAACATGGGAAAGTTAAGAACCATCACTAAAAGTAGGTTGTCATGGACTGAACTTTATAACCCTTTGTTTCTAGTATAGTAGCATTTAGATAAAATATCACTATAATTTTATAAGACGGGATTTTTTAAAGCAAATATCAGAGAGTTAATTATATATCCCTGAAAAGTAATTATCCCATGATGAACAATCGTCACAGTTCACTCAAGAAGGATCCTCTTCTACACTTAAAAGTCTTGCAAAATAGTGAAAATTACTCCCCAAATTTGATTTTTTTGGTGTCACAGTACAGTCACTTGCAAGACTTTAAAACAAGAGAGGATCTTGAGTGGGATTCTTCTTGGTACCACCACACATGCATCTCGAATAAACTTAAAACTTCGCTTTATTGATAATTGCAATGCTTTCATCCGAGTCTGGTTCAAATCACAGACTTAAACCTCAACTAGCGGATGCTTTATCTAAAAATACTGCCACACACAACCAACCAATGTGTGTGTGTGTGTGTGAAACACCAAATTTCTATGTAGATGATGATTATCATATATATTAACCTCTTCAATTTAATATATCATAGGCCTTTATAAATATAACTCAAAGCTATGACAATATTCTGTTTAGAAAAAGAAAACAACAAAACGAACCTAGATAGAATGCATTTTGCAAATAAAATGGAATACTACTATGGAAAAATTGTAGCATAAATTAAAAAAGAAAAAAAGTAGAAAAGAAACCCTCCTCCCAAAAAAGAAAAGGAAAGATAGAAAATGTAAATAGGATTTAAAATATCATCTTTTGAATAATTGAATTTTGATTTATTTTCCTTTTTGTTTTAATCTTGCCTGCTCTTCTTTTCTTTCTTCGATTCTTCATCTTTGCTTCAATGATTATTATTTGAAAATATGAGAATTTGTTATAGAAGTAATTGACATCGTAAACTATCTTTTGTAAGTTTCTAGTTTTGAGTAGTTTGGATTTTGGAAACGTGAGAAGTTTGAAGATGGAGATAAGTAAATGCAGTTACACCAGTTTTGTGTTTTAAATGTGATGTAATTTTTTTTTTTTTTTAATTTGACCTCATTATGCAGATTTTCTTTTTGGAATTTGTTGTGATTTATGTGATGGAGGTAATTTGGGCCATTAGAAAAGTGGACACCAAAGAGCCCTACTCTAATTATAGTAGTATAGATAATTATGAATTGATATGATGAACCTACTATGGAAATATATACAATACATTAAATATTTAACAACTACTTCCTCTGTATCAAAATAGATGAAACTTAGTAAATAGTACACATTTTAACAAAGTAAAATATGGCTCAAATTTGTACACACACAAAATGGATCATATGCTAATAGTTATATGTAATTGTAATAACATACTTGTTGGATCTTCAACACTAGTTTGAGGCGTAATCAGAGTCGACCTAGTAATCCTTCTCAATGACATCACTATTTAAAAACCACATAAACAAACTTTAAGAATCTCATACCATCAAAATTCGCACTATTTAAAAGTCACATAAACAAACTCTTAGAATCTCATATCATCAAAATTCACATTGAGATTGAAACATACAACTTCCTAACTCATATAGACATCAAAACATAGGTCACCAATTAATTCCCAAAATTTTCGCTGACTTAGCCAAAATAAGCAGTAAGCTCTACATATCATGCATCACCTATCACTCTAAATAGTTTACAGAATCTATAAACCTAGATTTTGATACCAGCTATGATGACCCCAAAATCCATGGCCTTATTTAGGCGTGAATTCGGGTAATTACTATCCGAATCCACTTTCCAATCATTATAATTTTTTCACATTTTACCTTAACCTTAACATGTTAAACACAATATATACGCAACAAAATAAAAATAATATCATGTTAAACATAAGACTTCAATGTGCAACAGAAATAAGACAAACTTATAAACATTTTAACTTTTCATGTAACTAAGTCTTCATCCACAAAATAAGGACTTCAACCATAACATCAAAGTATCTAAACTTAAATCAATACCTTTAGTTAAGTTCCAAATACAAAATAAATGTAAACTAGCATCTATGGAAATACTAGACATAAATAAAGACTGGAATCCCCTCGCATACCCACTAAAAACGTACCTGTACAGTATGATCCATCTGAAATAAAAGTGGTATGGATGGGTGAAATCCATAGCTTGTAAATAGATACCCAAAACCTATTATGAAAACTAGATGAATAAATCATAAATCTTTTAATATAAAAATACTGAATATATCTCTATATAGAATATATATCAATTCTTAGTGTGTAAGCATTTGCTAGTATACATATATCATCTATTATTTATCAAATGATCTATACACTCATCATCATGTAGAAACTCTGCATGTTATTTTTCTAATTTCTATGTATGACAATATGTATGATTCTATTTATTTATGTTATTCTTATATATACATAACGATATAAATGACAATATAGATATACAATGACATGGTAATCATTTCCTAAACATATCATGATAGAGATAATTAGAATAATCTTGGCAAGCCTTTCCTAACTGTTTCCATGCATGACATATACATTACCAACAAGAATAAGCATAGGTGAACTATTTTACTTCAGAGTACACATGTATTGTTCTTATGCATTTAATAGTTAGCTATAACAAGATAATTGATATGGTAAAGCATATGTAGATCAACTTATATTCTTACAAAATCATCTTTACCTTAGCATTAATTATTGTTTACATTAAAATTTTCATAAACTCTTACCATTTGTCTTGTTCAACATAGTTCATTTTTTCTTTACTTGTTATTATCCTTAGCATTTTCATTCATTAGATTCTTTCACTATTTATCACTATATCAAATTTAATTTATCGCTTCCAATAGCTTTCATTATTCTTCTTTTAGTATTAATTTATCATTTTCTTAAGGTTACATCTTATTTTTTTCATATATATCGTATAGAATTTGATATTCTCTTAAAAGAGTGTGATTTCACTCTTTTCTTGACATTTCCTTTCCTTACTAATATTAAGGATCTTTATTTTCATTTATGACTTATGTACTTTTATTTTCTTTCATAAACCTTCTTTTTTTTACATAACTTATGGATCTCTTCTTACTTGTGAAACTTAGATGTTTTCATTATCTTATCTTGATACTTTTCCTTCTTTATATGACTTATAATTTCACTAACTTTTGAAACTTGCTTGCTTCATTTTCTTTTCTTAATACTTTTATTTATGGACTTCTATTTTCTTCTTATCATAGTTTCTTTTCTTTCTCCCTAATTATGGAGTCTTTTAATTCACTTATACTTTGGCACATTGTTTTATTCATAAATGACAATGGCCATCACTTACACTTTTTTCACTTATTTTCATTTTTTGCTTCACTTACCTACACTTTGGTTCACTTGTTTACACTTTGAAACATTGTATTATTCTCCAATGGCAAGGGTCGTTGGCATATTGAATTATAACTCTAATAGTAAGGGTCATTGACATATTGAATTATAACCCCAATAGCAAAGATCATCGACATATTGAATTGTAACCCTAATAGCAATAGTCATTGACATATTGAATTATAACTCCAATAACAAGGGTCATTGGCATATTGAATTATAACCTCAATAGCAAGGACCATTGGCATATTAAATTATAACCCCAATAGAAAGGGCCATCGGCATATTGAATTGTTACTCCATTAGTAAGGGCTATCTTATACATTTGTTCTTTATATCTTAACCACCTTTACTTATCATTTTCTAATCATCATGATTTCACTTTTCTAGTAGGGGTATTACACTAACTTAATTTTTGTCTGTATTATTCTTTCTTATTTCCTTCTATTCACAATGTCCTTTATTCGTTTCTAATATTGTTCATCATATTCATCTTATTTTATCTTATCTTTACATAGTGTATTCTTCAATCATAATACAAGAGGAATTTATGTTTACATGACATAGGTATATTAGCAAGATCAAGAATATGTGCAACATGAACAAGTCATTCTTTAGCTTTATCTATAAGGGAAATCATACAACTCTACATATATTTTCAATTATAAGACCTATATGTATGGCATGAGAAATGACCTAAATAAGAATTCAATTATATTTATCATCTAATCATTCATTATCTCTAAGCAAATCTTACTTGAATCGTTTCATAGAGTTTCCTAAGCAATTTATACACGTCAATATACTAGTATCATTACATGGAGATCAACATGTTTTACAGTTA
Source organism: Platanus orientalis (assembly GCA_025762735.1). NCBI lineage: Eukaryota > Viridiplantae > Streptophyta > Magnoliopsida > Proteales > Platanaceae > Platanus > Platanus orientalis. Next base: position 6,481 of record JAOXJP010226078.1, on the reverse strand, counting down.
CCCTATAACATTACTTTTAACCAATATATTTAAAAGATATTCATCAATAATTTAAGTAATCATACTTCTCATGACAACTCAAGCAAATCATCCATTAATACTCTTCATGAAAACTATAAAGTTATAGAATCTTAGTTTACAAGCATTCACAATGCATGAGATTCATTATTTCATAGAAATACATATAGATAGCATGCAAATCCATTTTTCCTCATAGTATAAAATAGAGATTTCTAAGATTCTAGTTGAAATTGACAAGATCTCACCATAAATTACCACAAAAGTAGGGGTTTTTAAGATCTTAACAAGGACTTCATAATCATATGAAACAATATTTATAGACTCAATATTTTACCATTACAAGACTTCTAAAAACTTAAAAACAATCAAAAAACATAGTAAGTTTTATGTAACTACTTACTCAAGCTTCTCCTCCTTTTATTTTATTAAATTTGCTACAATCAATGTGTGTATTGTATTAGTAAAACTAAAAATGTCCAAAGTACGCAATGGGAGTGACCAGGGTTGCCCTTGCAAAAATATCCACAATGGAGGACAAGTAAGAATGTAAATATATTTTTTAATTAAAACATGAAAGAGAAACAAAAAAGAAATGGAAATGGGGATAGTGGAGGGGGATACCTTGTAGTGGAGAAGAGGGAGCAACCATGGGAGCAAGGTGAAAGCGAAGGACAGAGTCTAGGGAGGGAAGATTGGAGTGAGGTACAGTTGGTTATGTGTAAGATGGCTAAAAGTGCTCCCAAGCACAAAAATCGCAATTCCAATCATAAATATTGTTTGGTGTAGCTTCTATATCATATTTCTTTAAAATATAAAAGCTGAAAAACCGTGATTGCCTGAAGTTCATCAGACCAACTTCCCACTTCTAGCTTTTGCGGGAAGTGCTTGGTCACGGTGTTTACGATTTTTTTGAACAAAAAATTCCTCATCATATTTACAAAATACCATTTATGCTCATAACTCCTAAAACCCTTCCTCTGAGTGACCTTTCATTCTTCTTTACCCACCGACACCAAATCGAAAACAATGGGTTCGACCAAATTTAGGAAATGCAGGGTCATTGGTAGATTAAAGCTAATGAGTGTAAAAATCACCAAATCCTTTCATGGATTTTGGGTTATTGTTGTTTGTTGAAGTTGACGGAAGAAGCTAAAAAGAAACCCTTGAAAATGGTGGTGTTAACGCATATTGATTTTGAATGGCAGTAGAGTAGAGCTAATGATCCCCACCACTGAAGCTCATCTTCAACATCACCTTAGAGAAAGTATTCTTGCAACCCTTCATGGCCCAGTTGTTTCCTTAGTTCAAAGAGTTGATCTAAGTCCATAAGAAAGTATTCTGAAAGGGATTTGTAGTTGGAAAAACGGCCTATATACCTACAACACTATAAAATGGTTAGAATTTTCTTCAAGATGGGTTGGAGTTTCTCTTCATCTCCTAGAGGGAAACAATGTTTGGATTGACAACATTAAAGCATACTTTACGCACCATTGAAAATGGATAAATTGTGCATTAGTATAGAGTTCACAGTTCTCTCTCTCTCTCTCTCTCTCTCTCTCTCCATATCTATACGATCAAAAGAAATCTAAAGAAAAGTTGGAAATCATTCTTATATATGCCAAGATTCTACAAATACATCTAGTCAAGGGTGCGCCCCAGGAAGAAGACAGATGAATATGGACTAAGACTCCATCACATAAATTTTCTACCAAATTTGTCTATAAATTAATTGTAGACAGAACAATCTAGATTAGCCAACAATGAGGAAGAGAAAAAATTTTGGTTGAATGGAAGGAACGAAATATTCCACCTAGAGTTCTATTATTTTTGTGGAGACTCCTAAATAATGTCCTCCCTCTTCAGAGTTCATTAGCAAGATTTATATTCACTTGTAGTCCGCTATGTCCAGTATGTGGAAAAAAGAGACGTCTGCTCATTTGTTATTTGATTGTGAGTTAGCAAAAGTGGTTTGGTTCGGATCCCCACTTGCTCTAAAATTGCAAGAAACCTTAAATCCTCCTCGAGAGAATTAAAGAGTAGTTATACATGCCTTAGCACCTCCAAATTTTTCAGAAAGGAGCAATTATTCTCTAGTGCATCTGGAAAGCCAAGAATAATGTACTGTATAACCACAAACAGGTCAATGCAGAAATTATTGTAGACACAAAATTCTTGCATAAATCTGCAACACGAAAAATATGTAACAAATTCAATAAATGAATGAGATACAACTCTTTGATTTTTACACTCTTTTACAAAAAGAATAAACCTCTAATTCTTTATCGACGGAGTCCAAGGGTCTGGCAGCGTGTTTCTTGGATTCAGGTGTTGATGCTGCTTGACTATAGAGGAATCGCTTCTCTTTGGGGCTTTGTGTTTTATCCAAAAATGAGAGAAACACCGTGAATCTCGCTTTCAGGAGCGGATTTATGGCGTGTTTCTGAGATACAAGAAGTCTTTTTCTCTCTAGCAATGAACCGTAGATGTTGGAGAAACTAGAAAGTATGTCTTGAGTCTTTAAGCCTTTGGAAAGCTCTGAAAATGCTTTGAGAGTTTTCTTCTCTCTAGAGTTTCTTGCCTAAAGTCTTTTGCCAAAGGTCCTTTCTTTATGTAGGAGGGAAGTATTTATAAACTTAGGATTAGAATATTGTCAAAATCCTTAATTGGGTGTTGATTCGCTGCTCTTATCCATTTTAGTCTAAAAGAGTGGTTGCACATTCCTTATTTAGAGGGAAGTGTGATTTATGAAATTATTTATATTCCATGAGTGACATAACTTTCTTTCTTTACCCAAAAGAATCTAGATTTGATTTTATTCAAATCTCTCTCATGTGGGTCTCATGCAAATTGTTTGGGTTTGCTAATGGGTTTGAAGCATGTGGACTTGGTCTTTTAGGTTATTGTTTAAAAACTTGGATTAGGCCCAAATGGACTTGACCATGTTTTTGGACTCACTTCATGAGTGTAAGGCCCTTACATGATTTTTTTTCTTTTTGTATACATTTGTAAGGGTGTAAAAACTTATTTACAATTTGTGTAAATTTTATGCATCTACAAATGCCCCCTCAAGGATGTGTTGACAAAAGTGCGTGTGATGTAGGTGAGACAACACGTCCTTGATCTTCTCGCTATTGAGGGTCCCTCAGATGATGTGAATGATGGCGGCCCTTTCTCGACCTTCTCTCTCTTCTTTTCTTTTTTTTGACTTTGACTTGATTTAGTCTAAGACATTTGGTTTTCATCTTAGGAAAAGAGCACAAACATCTACAATCTCGTACGTTCTTTAGTTACAGTAATATCACTGATGACACGACTAATCCTCCTCTTGTGCATTACACTTGGAAAACAGGGAGACATCTTGTGGCCTGGTATGAATGCAACAATAATTTGGTAATTAAACTATTTTCTGCTTCATATTTAGCCCATTAAATGTCGCCATGGGGTAAAACTAAGGCATTACTAAAACCCATGTTTACAGTTCCTTGGCACCCATAATGTGCATTGCTACCACCTACCTTAACCTAATATGACACAACCTTCCAGCATTTGAGTGTACCTCGTTGCATGCTACACACTGTTGATCATTACCCAAAAAACAACTTGGTTACTTTGCTAAAGATAATTTAGGGCACCTACCATAACAAATGGCAGTTGATTGTACCCATCAATGTAAATGGAAGATGGGGTCACCCTTGTTAGAGAATGCAACTCTCATATGTTGGGTATCTTTAAGAATTGGAAGAAAAGCTAGACCAATTAGCAAAGCAATAGTTTTTTCGACGTGTCTACTGTTAGCACCCAATTTTGGCTCAAGCTTTGAACTTTCTTTCCATAGGCAGTAGCATCTTCTTCTAATCATTCCGTAGGACTTTAACAAACCTACCAACGCTTAAGCCTCATGATTCGAACTCATTACACTTTCACTTAGCCCTAAAACCCTAATCGGGCCTTAAGCCCAACTCGAGATTGAACCAGAATTAGCTTCTTATATAAATTCATCTCAAGGCTCAAACTTTCAAATAACTCAGGCCCATTCTAATCTAAATAATAATAATAATAATAATAATAATAATGAATTGGTCAAACCCTTAAGCTTGTATTAGGCAATATAAAAACCCTAACTCAATCCGGGCCTACACCTCTCGAGACTTATACAAAATTATCACTTACAAACCAAACCAAATCCTAAAAAAAAAAAAAAAAAAATATTCCCTATAGATTATAAAAACAAATCATATAAAATTATTTTTAAAAAAACCCTAAACACTGGCCTAGAATAACAGTTTAGAAACCCCAATCTTGAGCCCAAAATTTACTCTCAAGACTTAGCCGGGAAAACCCAGAATAGGTCCTATAATTTGAGTGTCTTAGTTCACATGAGAAAGCCCACCAAACCCAATTCAATTTTTCTCTTATTATTAACCAAATTTGGACCAATGTTCAGACAAAAACTTGACCCCACTATCCCCACGTGACCAGTCCCTCATTCCCATCAAAACAAGGTCAATTTGAAAGGTTTTAGTCAAACTGGATGGACCCCACAAGGACTGGATGTCTGGCCCTCATTTCCATCCAATTTTGGTCAAAAACCATCACTACAACAAAAAAACGTTTTTGCAGAGGTGCGTCTAAAGTATGATATGCAGTGTTGTTCAGAGGTACGTTGCGAAAATCCATAGATTTTATGCAGCGTTTTCAAGTGAACTTTAGGTAGTGTTTTTAAAACGCTGCATAAAGTGTATTTTAAACAACATAAAATTTTATACAACGTTTTAAAAATTCTGTTTAAAGTTTACTTGAAAAACGCTGCATAAAGTGAACTTTAGATATCATTTTTAAAATGCTGTAATTTTTTTTTTAAAATTTTACCTCCCCTCTTCTCTTCCTAACATTTGACCCGATATTTTCCAACCTAACAACTACGACAATTTCCAAAAAGATCACCACCATGTGGTATAGAACCAACCAAATTTATCTACAGATGTAATAAACTAGTGTGATGGGAAGAGCTATTAACATCTCAAATATAACTAATTATCAGAACTTACATCAAATTACTAAGGTGGTCTTGAAAAATACATTTGATTAAGAAACATTCTAGAAACCCGACACTTCACAAGCTTTTTCTTTGGCTTGGGCACCTTTTGGTCTCTAGATTTATATGAAAGAGGATTATCACAACAAATGCAAGTTTTGTTGTGGACAGATATAAAATTCCCATAACTAAGCCAACAGATGTGGATAAGTAGCATGCATAAGACTCACTGAAGTTGCTCATCAAGAACAGTCTCAAAGGCCTGCCGAAAGATCTTCTCATAACCACCTTCTGCTAAAACTTTGGTTCCCTGAGCAATCCTTCCCATGGCAACACCAATAACACTAGGCCCCGTTTTCACTGATTGGAAAAAAAAAATAGAAAAGTCATCAGTATAGACACTTTGTGATTTGTCGAGAAACTTGCTGACAAGACACTATCAAATTGAGTGAACAAAATTTAACTAGTATATATGAAAATATAATACTTTATTTAGCTAAGAACAATATTTGTAGAGAAACTCAAAGGCAATATAACAATACTTCAAAGACAATGAATATAGTTGGAAAGAAAACACAGCAATAGCATTATATTAGGAGGTTTAAGCAAGCACTTTTAAGATTAATATCCTTGCAAGTCTGGATTTTTAATATACATGTCAGCCAAAGCAAGAAACCATACCTTGCACTATTCACATCACAGCAAAACCGTTTATGAAAATATATGACAATACTAGCCACAGGGAGCACTCAGTAATATCATTTATTTATTTATTATTATTAGTTTGGCGATGAGGGGTTTAAATCCTCCATGTCTAGTTCATACATGATGAGGGAGACCAACAAAACTAGGGAAAGTAATATCAGGATTTACTCTTCTTCTTCTTTATTTTGAAAAAAAAATAAGGAAAAAGATATCTTTTAATCCAGATCTTTCAAAGAGCAGTAGGAACAAGGGAAAACAGAGTGTTCTTGGAATACCACAGAAAGGTGAAGAGAATACATCTTTAAAGGATTGCCAAGGGAAAATAGTTATCAAAGAGCCTCAATATTTTAGTGAACATTTTTGTGGAAGTTTAGTTTTATTGATATCTCATGATCAAGTGGCTCAAATAGAAACATTCAAGAAAAAAAAAGCAATGAAAGAAGAAGTACAATATAGGTGCAATTCACTAATATATGTGAATTGGATAATAGTGCAAGCCACAAACCTCATATGTATCAGGATCCCACGATCTTGCTTCCTTTCTCTTTATAGAGCCCAACAAGGCCTGAACCTATGAACAAAAAGAATTACAAATCAGAATAGATGAAGAGTTTTGGCTATCATGCACTAGGAACAAAGGTTTAATTATGCTATCATATACAAAAGGGAGGGGTGGGACTGTGGGGGGCAGGAGGATCGGAGATTGAATACATAAATGAA
>JAOXJP010226077.1:0-11555 GCA_025762735.1 Platanus orientalis | reverse complement strand
ATATATATATATATATATATATATATATCAATTATTTATTTTCTTATTAAAATAACATCAATTGAAATTCTGAAATGCTAACATAAAAAATTTCAAGACTAAATTGTACATTTTCAGTTTTGTAGCCCCAAATAGTTGGGATAACGCTGTTTGTTGTTGTTGTAGCCCCTTCTTGAAAATTTCATGGAAATTTGAAGCCTTGGTTGCCTAGTAATTCACCTTCACATGCATAAGAATACCAATGCGTGTAGAAGCTAAATCATGAATAATTTGTCCAAAGCAGTTGAATTTTTTTTCAACTTCAACATTTCCCTTAACCTATGCTAAAAATTACATCTCCCCTCCAATTTGCATATTAACGCAAGAAGCAAAAGTTAAAGTTTTATGTAGAGAAAATCCCCCAATATGAATCCACTAAGCCTATTTATTATGTTAATGATTATTATACTTTTTAAAATAAATGATGCAACCCTTGAATTTGGTTGCTCCTCACCCTACCTCTTTCCATCTTAGATTTTCTATCAACAGCCAACCTCAATCGGAACTCGTCTTTACAACCTACTTGGCACATAAATCCTTTTTCGACTCTTATAATGGCTCCTAATTGACTACATGAAATTAATCTTGAATACTGTTATGCTCTTAAGGGACAGAGACCAGATCATGTTATGTTTTAAGCATAGTTAATATCCTAATGCACGAATAGGCATAGCTGGCTTTACCAAAATAATAATACTAATAACTAAACAAATAAATAAAAACGAATAGATAGTTAAGAATGGATACCCTTACATAGCTAAGAAGAGCTTCTACAATGTAGACCAATTTTGTATTTTTTACGGAAACTAGAATTAGTTTGAAATTTGTATATACTACCTGCATCATGTGTAAATAAATATTCCCTCTACTCAAAGAGATAAACCATTCACAATTCTTATGCTATTTCTCCACCAAATCTACCATTTTGAAGTCTAATGAATTAGGACTGGGAAAGCAAGCAAACTAGGTTGCATATATAGAGGTTTGCAAGCTACCAAAATGTAGGGAAAACATATAGATAAAAAATCTGGAGAATTTCCTTGAGACTCGCCAAGACAAAAAACACCCAAAAAATATATATATATATATATATGGGGATGATCTTTATGTCAACACCATGTGTTGTGAGGCTCGATGTCAAAGACCCAATTTTTTAGCCAACCATGTGCATGATGGTATATGAGGCTAATTAATCTCCGCTGTAATCTCAACCACCTCAAAAGCCCAAAGGATTTGATAGGACTATTAAGGTAGGATTGACATTAGGGTCAACACAATAGCACAAAATAGTAAAATGTATTCCCAAAAAGTGTAAATCACTTTTTTCACGCTGATGTATCTACCCCTAATGTCAGTCCAATGACTTTAGGAGTCCTATCAAATCCCGCTTGAGATATTTATTGGGGATGTGTCAGAGGTTAGGAGGGGATCGTTCAAGATCAAGCAATTGAAGATGATATGTCAGATGAATCCATTATAGAACATCCTGCTGAACAACCATCATTGAAAGGGTTGACGAAAAAACCGAACAGCAAAGATGAAAAGAAGTCGACGAGACTGCATTTACTCGTAAGATACAATAAGTCGGTAACCACGAAGTCGACAAAACTGGCCTTGTTTGAGCATGTGCGTAGAGTTTGACATGTAATGCAATTAAACAACCCACAAAGGATGCTTCATTGACCTTGTTTGAGGGTTTCACAACCAACTTTATGAGGTTGTCAATCTGTGGTGCATGTCACGCATGGTCATACCAACTTTTAGTCACAAAAGATATGCCCAAGACAGAATGCATCATTAGGCGTGGAACTCTGGGATTATTGAAACCGCATTCCATGGGACTGATGTTGATCTGAATGGAGAGAGGACAACTGCCAAAGGTAGGGGGGTCTGAAATCCTCTATGCCACACCCCCTGATGGGACACTCAGGAGGGGAATCAAAAACCTCCAAAAAGTGAATTGATTCTCCCCCCAGTGTCCCATCAGGGGGTGGCATAGAGGATTTCAGCCCGGGTAGGGAGTGTAAGATGTGGCCAGGTAGAGTTCAACCCAGCCCAGACATAGCACAACTGGAATACATTATCAATAAAGATGTTCTGTCCTGGATTGGGTGTCTAAGATGGTGTACAGGGTACCAGGGCGTCATATGGAATAAAATGCATATTTCATATTCAAAAAACGCAGCACCCACCCATTTTATTCCATATGGCATTCCCTGTTGTTCTGAACACTGTCATGGACATCAAATCCTGGACAGAACATCCTTTCCTTAAGGTTTGGCTTAGAGCCAATAATGCATGTGACTTTTGGATAATGATCACACAAACCTAGGTATGAGTCAATATGCCGTGCATTCATGTGCACATAGAGTCTAAGAGAATAATTGTGTCCACAAGAAAATTTGAACTTGCAACCTAAAACTTAATGTGATATCATCTTAAATAGAGCAATTAACCATCCCTCCAAAAACCCTTAGGTTGTATGAGAGGTTATAGTTAATATACTTAATATATTTTAACACTTTTTGGGTTAGGTTTGGGCCAACCGAAGATCTTTGTTTGAATTTGCATCGGGTTAAACCCAAGGTGGTACAACCCATCATGAACATGATACTTCTTTTTTTTTTTTTTTTTATCAGGAAAGAACATGCCAACCTGCCTTCTCTTAGTCAAAGCTAGCAAATCATAACTTGATTTTAAAATCTAATTAGTTTCGGTTGGGCGACTAGATGGTGCACTTGGTGGTAGGGGCGTCAACAAACCGAGCTATCACACAAAAATCAAAGATGATATCCTTTGCGATGTGAATATTTATGCTGGGGTTGGAGCCATCATTCATGGGGCCCCATGTGGTGTTAGGTACTGTCAGCCCATACATTTTTGTCAGTACGTGATGTCACACGACGCCCCATGAATGGTGGCTCCAACCCTGACGTAAATATTCACGTCACAAAGGATATCAACCCCAAAAATCAAGGTTAGGATAGGCATGTCATGAGCTAGAGAGATGATCTTGGTTAAAGCTATGTACAACAAGAACAATTTTACATTCGTGGCTTCTCAATACAATAAAAGCAATTTTACAATTACAAATTTTGTTATCTATTACCTATTTGTTATAAATCAAATAACTGAGAAGATGTCATGTCTAGGATTTGCCGTCCATGATGGTGTCCAGTATACCATGAGGCTTCAAATGGAACACAATGAGTGGGACTTCGTTAAAATTTCAAAGTCCTGCCCATTTTATTTCATGTGAAGTCCCATAATGTCTTGGACACCATACTTGACTGCAAATCCTGGTCAAAACATCTGCCCCCATCAAATAAAATTTACATTGAAAATTAAATTGGCATGTTACAATAAATTTCAAATAATTCTATTAGTAATATCATGTGAAAACATATTTAATATTTAAATATATAATATACTGAACTATGAAGAAATCCAAGTACAGAGAAACTAAGAAGAGAAGAACAGAGAAGTAGATGTACAGAGAGAGATGGAGGAAAAGAACTATCAAGAAATGCAAAATAGAAAGTTACTCAGTCGGTTACTGAGTGCCTCTCTTTCATATATATAGTGTTGTTACATATTACATATGAAACTTTTAGAGCAAGACTTTGTCCACGTGTTGCCTTAAATTTATTACACCTGGCTTAACTCTTTCCTATGTAACACCTCCTTAACATCCCCCCTCAAGTGAAGTGGGGGTACCACACAGAACTTTTCCCGGAAAAAATTAAATTTTGACTGCGTAAGTGACTTCGTCAAAATATCTGCAGGTTGCTCTTCCGTTGGAATGTAACACGCTTGAAGCTGTTTTGCAAGACCTTTTCTCTAATGAAATGGCAATCAATGTCGATGTGCTTTGTTTGAGAATGAAAAATCGGATTATGCCCGAGAGCAATAGCAGATAAATTGTCACACCAGATTACGGCAAAGGGGTGAGAGGAATTTTAATCTCACTCAGCATCATTTGTAGCCAGCATAATTCAGCTGTGGTGAAAGCTAAGCACCGATATTCAGCTTCGGTTGACAATCGGGACACCGTAGACTGTTTTTTGGCTGACCAAACAATCAGATTATTGTCGAAGAAAACACAAAACCCACTCGTAGATTTGCAATCTATGAGATTCCGAGCCCAGTCAGAGTCTTGAGTATGCGTTAAAGCAAGACTGTCTGAAGTAAACTGCAAGGACAAATGACTAGATCCTTTCAAATACCTCAAAATACGCTTTACCGCCTGAAAATGTGAGTTGCGTGGCTCATGCATGTGCTGACAAACGTTGTTGACAGCAAATGAACCATCTGGCCTTGCAATTGTAAGATATTGGAGTGGTCCTACAAGTCTCCTATAAAAAGTTGGATCAAAATAAAGGGAATCCTCTTAAATGAACCTAGACTTAGCCACGATTGGAGTGAAACTGACTTTACATGCATCCATTCCAGCTCTGTGAATAAGAGTCTCAATATAGGTTTGTTGAGATAAGAGATACCCAGTGGCTGTTTTAATAAAATCAATGCCAAGGAAATGCTTAAGCGGGCCTAACATCTCAAACCGTAGATTCAAAGCTTGTATCAAGTGACGTATATAACATGTATCACTACCAATGATTAAAAATATAGTCAACATAGAGTAAGATGATAGTAATAAATTCGTCATGATGTCGAACAAAAATGAATGATCTGTATGACACATTTTAAAGCAGTGATGCAACACAAATGTTGAGAACTGAGCATACGAGGCCCTTGGGACCTGTCAAAGTCCATAGATTGCTTTTCGAAGATGACAATCGTGTTTAGGATAAGCTGGATCAAGGAAACCTTGAGGCTGTTGCATATAGATGTTCTTATTAATAAGACCATGCAAAAATGCATTCTTTACATCTAATTGCTAAATATCCCACTTGAAATGAAGAGCAACAGTAAGAATGAGTTGTATTGTCGTCATTTTGATGACCGGGCTGAAAGTGTCAAAGAAATCTTACCCAGGTTGTTGAGTAAACCCTTTCACTACCAACCGAGCTATGTAACGAGATGTCTTGCCTGTAGAGTCCCTTTTAATTTTATAAACCCATTTTGAACCAATGAGCCGTTAAGCCAAGTGAGGTGGAACTAGTACCAATGTTCTTTGATGCTTTAGAGCTTGAAATTCAGTGTTCATTACTTGACGCCAGTGTTCGTGTTTAGCTGCTTCAGAAAAACTAGAGGGCTCACTCTCTGAGACTGCCCGAGTGTGAAGACATAGACGCTGGACTGGTTTTGTAATTCTGGACTTAGAATAAGTGCACATATGATGTGTATTACTAGTAGATGAATGATTGGGTACAGAACTTACTTGGGACCCATGATGAGTTGGTCGGTTCACTAGGCTGGTCACTAGGTGTATCACCAGGTGAAGAGAAAGAGTCAAGTAGAGTATTCGATATTGAGGGATCAAGACGTAACGACTGAGAGGCAGTGGGAGTATCATAAGACACCACAAGTGACTCATGAAGAGAAGAAGAACCCACGTGCATATTTGGAGAACTTAAGAGAGGGCAATCCGACAGGGATGAAATCGTATGCACCACACCCCTGATGGGACCACTGGGGGGCGGAATCAATTCATTTTTTGAAGGTTTTTGATTCCCCCTCCTGAGTGGTCACATCAGGAGTGTGGTGCCCTTGATATGGCGCCAATCCGACAATGGTGATGTGGAGTTATCAACTAGCTGAACAGGAGATAGATTAAGTGGTTCAACAATGCATTGGGGCATTTGAACATTAGAAGAAATATTTAAAGATGGCTATGAAGATGAAACTCCATGTGGCATTGGTGCAGTTCGTTGCTGGTCAGAAATGAAGAGTGGAATTGACACTATAGGAGGCTGCTGCTGCTCTGGACTGAAGACCTGATTCTTAGAGGCATGCCGAAATAGAGAGCTTGGATCCATACCCAAAATAGGTGGTGATGGCGGAACTGATGTGTGAGTGGTTGTCTCTGCAAAAGGAAACTCAGTTTCCCTGAATTGCACATGAGTACTAACATATAGCTTACCTGAAACTCTGTCATAGCACCTATAGCCCATTGCATTAGATAAGTAGCCCACAAACACACATCGAGTTGATCTGACATCAAGTTTATTGGCAGCATAAGGCCGGAGCCAAGGGAAGCATGCATAGCCAAACACCCTCAATCTATTGTAGTATGGATAGGTATTAAACAACTTGAAATGTGGTGTAAAACCCTGCAACACTTAAGTTGGCATTTTGTTGATAAGAAAGACGGTTGTAAGTACAGCTTCTCCCCAAAACATATTCGGCAAAGAGGCTGTTTGTAAGAGGGCAATTGCTGTTTCAATCATATGTCGATGTTTTCTCTCGGCCACTCCATTTTGGGATGGGGTATACGGACAACTTACCTGATGTAATATGTCATTTGTCTTGAGATAATCTGTAAATTTTTTGTTTATGAATTCACCACCATTATCAGTCATAAACAATTTAATGGTTGTAGAAAAATAATTTTCAACTTGAGTTCTAAAATGACAAAAAGTATCAAAGACAATCAGATTTATTATGAAGTTACATGGTAACTTGTACCAGAGTCCAAGTACCATGTGTAATACAGGGTGCGGTGATTATATGCCTGTGTTGCATATGTAGTTGTAGGTGAAGAGGCAATGTATGCTGCTAGGTTTAAACCTCCTAGAATAGTGGTTGTCAAGTTTGGAGATTGAAAAACTTGTTAAGGCATTACATTTCTCTGAAAATTAGGATTCATGCGATAGTAACAATCCATGGCTGAATGCCCAGCCTTTTTACAAATCTGACAAAAAAATCTTGGATTTGCGAAAACGACCTCTGCCTCTATTTTTTTCAAACCGGCCTCCACAATTATTATGACTCTCAGCAGTTGTAACAGAGAACACAGAGGAAAAATTATCAATGGAAGACAACCTGTCTTCAGTGATAGGTGTTGGTAGCTGTTGCTCCTCCATTAAGAGCAAGTCATGGAGTTCAATTAAGGGAATTGACTGAGCTCTTGTGCGGACAACAGTTTTAAAGGGATTATATTCGATTGACAGGCCATTGAGACTATATAAAACAATGTCCTCATCTTCCAGGGGAGCTGAAACTGAGGCTAGAGTATCAGTGATGAATTTGACCTGTTGAAGGTAGTCGGTCATTGACATGGCACCCTTTTTAATAGTTTGGATCCTATTTTTCAATTGTAGAATGTTGGATCTAGACATAGAAGAAAAACGCCTCTCCAGAGCATTCCAGACATCCATTGCCGTGTCAAGATTCAAAATATATGGTAAGACTGTCTCTGAAACAGAAGCATATAGAGAGCTGAGCAATTGTTGATCCATCCTCACCCAGTCAATGTAGTCTTGATTATCTATAGTATTTCTGTCGGCGTCAAGAGCTAGGTTTGGAGGAGATTGTTTGGAGCCATCAATTTTTCATCAATTAAAAATTGAAGGCCATGTACACAAATGACAGCAAAAATTTGTGATTTCCACAAAATATAGTTATCTTGATTCAGCTTGATAGGAACCAAAGATGAAATGTGAGACATCAGATTTTGCATTGATGCAGAGAAATTGGAATCAGTACTAGACGATTTGAGAGAACAGGTAGAAGTATTTGCAGGATTTGAGGATGAATGCATACCAGAAACTGTGGATGCCATGAAATTTATTGCCAAAAAAAAAAAAAAAAAAGATCTAAAATAGAAAGAACCAAATCAGTAGATCTAGGAGAAATTCTTGCTTCCATCAAGAACAGATCTGAGGCTTGGGAAGAGATTCTTGAAGGATCTGAGATAGAAGACACCGTAGCAGTAGATCTTGAAGGAGTTCTTGCAATCAGCAAGAACAGATCTAGATTTTGAGAAGAAGTTCTTGCTTCCGTTAAGCAGTAATCCGGAGCAGAGCGGTAAGAGGATAGCTGCAGCTTCACAAGACAATGATCGTCCCTGCTTTGATACCATGAAGAAATCCAAGTACAGAGAAACTAAAAAGAGAAGAACAGAGAAGTAGATGTACAGAGAGAAAGATGGAGGAAAAGAACTATCAAGAAATGCAAAATAGAAAGCTACTCAGTTGATTACTGAGCGCCTCTCTTTCATATATAATATATATATATATATATATATATATATATAGTGTTGTTGCAGATTACATAAGAAGCTTATAGAGCAAGACTCTGTCCATGTGCTGCTTCAACTTTATTACACCTAGCTTAACTCTTTCCTATGTAACACCTTCTTAACAAACTGTATCTATACTTATTATATGCAACGAGCTGGACGTAATACAACTCAGCTATCGATTCATTGACAACCCTAAGTCCTCCTTGGTGGTAGGGGTGGCAATGAGCCGAGCTTTGCCTAGCTTAACCCAGGCTTGTCACCTGAAAGCAAAGCTCAGGCTCGTGATGAACTTGAGTTGCCTAATTTGGCTCAACTTGTTAAAGTGGGCTCAGCTTGTCGGTTAGAAAAATAAGCTAACAACCCAATCGCTTATTAATTCAATTTGTCTTTTTTGAGCATTGCTATTTTCACACAAACACACAAGTTGAGTTTTTGGTGAACTAAGCTTAATAAAGCTTTTTAAGAAAATGAACTGATGCGTCAGCCCCTCTGGTGCCGTTTTCACGGTTCTCACGAGATTCGTTCTCACGTAATCCAGCCGACTTGGCTGTCGAGTAGGAAAGGTTATCCGGTCGCATGTTTTAAAGGGCATTTCTGTAATTTAACAATCTCAATCAAATACCAGCTAATTACAATTCGTTCACAGCTTCCAAAACCCAGACCAGCATCCCCGCCTCTCGCAAAGTCGCAAAACACACGACAAACGCACCGCATAAGTGTCGGCAGAACGCTGGCTTCCGCTTCTTAGGGAAGTTCAAGTACTCGACACTGCCTGCACCACCACTCAACATACAGGGGCATACTCTGTAAATCTCCACTTCATTCAGGGTTATTTACGTACCCCTATCATCGTCCTCTCCTGAGCTGTCTTCACTTTCTCCTGCTCCTGCTAAAGAAATCGAACCACCAATCGGACACTGCAGTCAGTCTAGGGTTTCAATTTTTTTTTTCTGCAGGCGAGATTTTATGCACGGCAGAAGTTTAGGGTTAGGGTTTTTGTCTTCGTCGATCCGATGCTGTAATGCTCTACGAGGATGCCCGAGACGAACAGCCTCTCTTCATTGTATGGTCATGGTAATCGGGTGCAATCCATGAACCTCACGAACCCGATCGACGGCGAAGGTAACGGCACCGGCAGTGAATCCATCGACAACCCTCACCTCCGCTACGAAGCTCACACGCTTGGAGACGTTGGGGTTGGAGGAAGCGTCGACGTGATGGACGGCGTCGAAGACGTCCCTCCGGAATCTGCGTACCTCGGCGGTGCGAATATGGTGTTGCCGACGCGGGGAGAGAGCATGGATCAGCTGACCCTCTCGTTTCATGGCGAAGTCTACGTGTTCGATGCCGTGTCCCCAGAGAAGGTCTTGGAAAGGAAAAATTCTTGGGTCAATTTACTTAAATTAGGGTTTTTCTATAGGCTCTTGCTCAGGTTCGGTGTTTGTAGATTATAGATAGTTAGGATTGGGTTTCAGGGTTTCATTTTCGTAAAATTTTACAGGTTCAGGCGGTGTTGCTACTGTTGGGAGGATATGAAGTACCTTCTAGCGTGCCTGGCGTGGCATCCTCTCAGAATCAGAGGGTATTTAATTTTTACCATGCATTGTTGTTGTTGTTGTTGTTTTGTGTCTTTGTTGATTGCGTTATCTGTTTTTGTTCTAGGGTTTGGTGGAGTATCCACGACGCTCGAGTCTTCCCCAGAGGGAGATTTCTCTAAATAGATTCCGTGAAAAGAGAAAAGAACGAAACTTTGATAAGAAAATTCGATATAATGTTCGTAAAGAAGTTGCTCTCAGGTATGTATATGCGTATCTTGTACATCTGATAAAAATATTTGCTATTTTCTTTTTTGACTACAGCAGAGAGAGGATCTATTTTCCAGTCGATATGGAAGGAACTCTGGTTCTGTCATTATGAACTATCTCATGATGAAATAAACAATACCAAGCCCATTTTTTGGTAGACCTCATGGATCTCCATAGCTCTATTTAAGGTTATAACTGCTATCATAAGTCATGGTGTGCATGGTTAAGCTTTATATTAGAGATCACAATGCTTACCCAAGACAATGCTAGTGCATTCTCCACACATAAGCCTAGGCTAGGTAAGGTCACTGAGCCAACCAGGACTCCAGCTCCAGCTTGTCTTAGTTGTCATTTGTTTTTCTTGCTTCTGATTTCTAAACCAACGTATTGTGGTGCAATGATACTCAGCATTGGTGTATTGGTCATTCTTGTATCCAAAATTGTTGAGGGACTTCAAAGGAGATTTAAGAAGCCCCTTCAAAACTTCTAAAATTTTGAAAAATGGTGTAGTACTTGTCAATCTCTTCTAAAATTTTTATAGAGCAAAAATAACAATATAGAAGATAGTGGCGATTTAGGTATTGTTTGGGTAGAACAATTGCAGGAGTGGATCCTCTGACAAATGAGATGTTTGATAGAAAATACTAAATTTTTGGTGTCTTATATTACTATATAACTTTACAAGTTAATTGGCAGATCAAATTTAGACTTGATATTATATATAAACTGATTTGACTTTTTATGTTTTTCTATTAGAGGATATTGAGGTATTTTTCCTCCGAGTAGACTAGTAGGATGGATAACTATCCATGTAATCATATGCTATGGGGCAGGAGTCTATCCAAAGAATGCATGGATCAAATGGCTGTAGTCATCTGATCAGGTCTGTTTTTTACCAAGTTCTCTGTTCGGATCCCTTGGAAGTTGTGTTCCTCGTCCAGTTATGTAGGCCCACATACGTGCAGTAGTAAGAATTGAAGACCATCCTTGAGGTCTGACATACACTATGTTGCTTCTTTATATAATATTTGCCATTACTTTGACGTTATAGTATTAATGAGTATAAGAAAAGTGAAAATAAAAGGTTGCATGCCAAACTACCAGTTGCTCAGGTTGCTTTTGTTTCACCATATCGTTAAAGTTTTGTCCTAGTTTGATCTATAATGCCCTGAGTTCACTTGCATGATATTGTCTGGTTCTGGTTTAACTCTTGCCCTGGTTTTGTTCCTTGGGCTGACCTCTTGGTCTTTCCCAAATGGGTTGGCCCCTTTGGCCTTTCCTAAATGGGCTGCCCCCTTGGCCTCTCCTGAAAACATGTCATGCAAGTGAGGGGTTGTGCTTACATATAAGCACGTGATCTTGATGATGTGGGATTTTACAATCCACCCCCTTTAGGGGCTGGCACACCGCGAAGCTGATTCGACTCTGATACCATTTGTAATGTTTTGGATTTATTTGCATGATATTATCCAGTTTTGGTTCAACTCCTGCCTTGGTTTTGTTCCTCGGGCTGGCCCCTTGGCCTCTCCCAAATGGGGCAGCTCATTCGGGAGAGACCAAGGGGC
>JAOXJP010226076.1:0-11555 GCA_025762735.1 Platanus orientalis | reverse complement strand
AGAAATTTAGGTGTTGGGTGCTGAAACTAGCAACCAACTTAGGTTTTTAGGCCACAAAAGTGGGGCCTAGAGGGGTAAGGCATCTGCTAGGTCTTTACACTACATCTAGGGTACACACACACACTTAGCTAATTTTGAAAAACATGGTTTTTAACCTAGGCTTAACACCTAAAATTCACTCCAACGCCTGAAATTAAATTTAGGTGTTAAGAAGAAAATAAGGGCCCACAAAGGTGCATATGCACATGATTGAATTTCAAGGGCTATAGTAACCATAGGGCAGGTTTAGAGAAGAATCAGGGCTCCCTGGGGTGGATCCTAGATCTAAACGCCTAATTTTCCTCTTTATGCCTGTTTGTCCAATGCCTGATTTTTAATTCAATAAAAATTAGGTGTTAGTTACTGGGAGAAAGTCCAGCAACTAGATTTCTCGATTTTGAATCCCTTAGGGTTTTGAAAAAATTATGAAATTGTACATGCTAACAGGAAATATATATAAGAACATCATATAAAAAATTGGTCATCAAATCATACATACAAAATTCAAACTAAAATACCTAAATATTCAGCTCAACCAAGTCTCAAAAGACCCAGATTTTGGAGTCGGTTTGGGGGGCCACTCGAGGCCTTCCACAGCTCCTAAAATCATGAAATTAAATACAGTAGATAGCATACATATTTAATCTAAATAGTCAAATTTGGGCTTCAACAGCCTTCTACAAAATTTACAAGAAAATCAACACTAAGGCGTGTTCAAAAATAGAAGCAAGTAGAGATTGTTGATCCTCTACTGTGTAACCCGAATTTAAGCAGGGATTTAGCATAAATTGGACAGCGTAACTGCATGCACACTTGATATGTGACTATGAAGAAATTGAAATTAATGAGAGTTGAGGCTTACCTTAGGTCCAAATGACCTAGGGTTGAGAGCTCCTCTTCTTTTTCTTTCTCTTTCTTTTAGAGTTTTAAGGGTTTTTGCTTGCCAACCCTGGGCTGCACAAATTTAGGGCTATTTATAGCCCTAAATGTGATGTAGTGGAGGGTTGAGATTGATCCTAAAGTTAGCTAGGTGGAGGGCTAGGATAAGTTTAGCCAAAATGAGGTGGAGCGTGGAGGGTGGAGATGGACTTGGAATGGGTAGCTAGGATTATGGGGGTTTGTCTTTGGTGACATGCCTAAAGGGGAGGCTGTGATTAATTTAGATGGATGAGGTGGAGGGTAGGGATTGACTTGTGTTTGTTGGCATGGATTAATGAGGTGGGAGGTATGGGAGATGCCATTTAGTGGGCTTCCATTGGTTGCAAACTTCAAGATGGGGGCATCAAGATGCCAATTAGGAGTGCTTGAGGGCTACCCTAGGGATTTGAATCTCAGCCCTTAGATCTAAGGGTGAGAGACAAGGGTGCATAGCGTACTATTCTAATCTAAGGGCCTTCATGAGTCATCAAGGCATTAAATGCCATTAATGAGCTAAGTTGAAAAGTCTTAGCTCATTAATGATATTTATTGCTTATAGGGTTTTTTGAACCCTCTCTGCTGTCACCCCCATGAGCTCTTGAGCTAGGAAGTTGGCCCAGTCAGTGTCATTTTCAAAGGTTACAGATGCTCCGATCACACTGGTCCAGTTAGAACCAAATTACGAAAAGGGCAAGGGGGTGAAATCAGGGTTTTTTGACCTGAAAAGCTCTCATATGTACTTTGAAAAAAGCAAGATGGTAAAATTGATCTAGAAATCACACAGGCATAGATGGTCCTAGGTCCAGGTGAGCCACAGCCTTCGACTGTGCTGAATTACAGTGCCTAAGAAAGAAACTAGGTCAAAACCATTTTTTGTGTGATTGGACAATATTGGAAGAGGAATGTTGCTATTTTTCTGTAAAATGCCGTCATAGGCCATATCTGGGGGATTTGAAGCTTAGGGTGTCTTAGAGCTACAGAAGCTAACAGATTGGTTGTTGGGTTCTCAAGCAGTTGTCGAGAGATTTTTGAAGTAGGGTCGCGTGAAGAGATTAAGTTTCTACAGTTGCCTATAGTAGGGTGGAATTAAACTGCTAGACATTCTCTAAATCAGGAGTTTGTGAAATTATATTTTGAGGACAGGGGTGAAACTGAGAAAATGGGTCTGACTTTGCTGCATTTCGAGTTTGGGAGAACTTTTAAGGGCATTCTGCGAACCAAATATATAAGAAAAGTGTTTTTTCTTGGTTTGGGCAAAAATAATGGCTTGGGCCATAGGGTTTCTACAATTTAATGTGAATCTGATAGTCTTAATGCTCTAAATTACAGTGGGGTGGCCACTAACTAACTAAATTTTTGATTTTAGGTGAACTCCCGGGAGTCAGTTGAGTACCTGATTTTTATACCTGATTTATTACACTTTTGGAGTATTTAAGGGAATCTTGGTAGATAAGTTTCATAAAAGTTCGCACTCCTTAAATAGTTGTTCCTTCTTTTGCCAATGTAATCAAAAGTCAGATATTCATAGCTTTTTGAAAGGATTTGTAGACATTCATGGTAGTCTAAGAATTTTTCCTCTCAGATGAACCAATCTCTGGTTGCTTGAAAGATAACAAGTGCTGAGTCTTCGTAGACTTCTAATTCATCAATGCCAAGATAAATGGTTGCTTTCAAACCTATGATGCAAGCTTCATATTCGGCTATATTGTTGGTGCATAGAAAGTGTAGCCTTGCGACAATTGGGATGAGGGCACCTGTGGGAAAAATAAGTACGGCTCCAATCCTGTAGCCTACTTGATTGATGGCTCCATCGAAGCACATTTTCCATCTGACTATCTTGTTTGATTAAACTTCAACACAGTGTGTGCTCATCTGATAAGTCAAATTTCAAGGATGAAGGTTCATCTGCTAGTTTATCTACTAAGAAATCAGCTATGGCTTGCCCTTTGATAACTTTCTGTGAGACATTGTGATGTCGAATTCTGA
Organism: Platanus orientalis; assembly: GCA_025762735.1. Lineage (NCBI taxonomy): Eukaryota > Viridiplantae > Streptophyta > Magnoliopsida > Proteales > Platanaceae > Platanus > Platanus orientalis. The sequence continues at coordinate 8,612 of JAOXJP010226076.1, read as the reverse complement.
TAGCATCATGAGCCATTAGGTAGTTCTTCATGTGGTTGCTGGTTTCTCGAATAAATATTTGATGGGATTTATCCGAGAAATCAGAAATACTTTGTATGAGAGAAAGTAATGTCGAAGCCTTTTGGTGACATAGACTAGAGAAGGGCAGGTTTCCTTAAGAGGGGTGCATCTAGTTTCGTAGTCAACGAAATGCTTGCTTAGATAATAAATGGTTTGTTCCTTCTTCCCTATCTTGTCATGCTGTCCTAGTACACATCCCATGGAGCTGTCATGTATAGTCAGGTATATAATCAGTGGGCGGTCCGGCTCTAGAGAGATTACTACAGGTGGGCTTAGCAGATAATTTTTTATCTTATCAAAGGTAACTTGGCAGTCATCGTTCCATTGGGCTGAAACATTCTTCCTCAATAGCTTGAACAATGGCTAACAAATGGGAGTGAGTTGAAAGATAAAATGACTTATATATTGGATATGGCCTAAGAAACTGCATACATTCTTCTTTGTGTAAGGTGTAGGCATTCCAATGATTGCTTTAGCCTTTGACGGATCAACTTCTATGCCTTTTTCATTACTGATGAAGCCTAGCAATTTTTTGTGTGAAGCTCCGAAGATACACTTGTTCGGGTTCAACTTCAATCTATATTTCCTGGGAGGAGCAAATAGCTTTCGTAAGTCGCTTAAGTGATCTTTTTTGTGATGGGATTTGACAATCATATCATCATCATAGACTTCCATTTCTTTGTTGATCATGTCGTGGAAGAGGGTAGTCATGGCCTGTTGATATGTTGTCCCTACATTCTTGAGACTGAAGGGCATGACTTTGTAATAAAATGTGCTCTAAGGGGTTGTGAAAGCAGTTTTCTCATGGTCTTTTATGGACATCTTGATCTCATTATAGCCTGAGAAGCTATCCATGAAGGATATCATCTCGTGTCCAGCTGTACTATTTCAATGTGAGGTAGAGGAAGTCATCTTTGGGACTAGCTTTATTCAGGTCTCTGTAATCTATGCACATTTAGACCTTGTCGTCCTTCTTAGGAACAAGGACGATGTTGGCTAACCAATAGGATATTGGACGGACATAAGGAAGCCTACGTCTAGTTGTTTTTGAATTTCTTACTTGAGGGATAGGGACCATTCTAGTCGTAGACACTTAAGCTTTTACTTGATGGGATGACTATTTGGGTTAGTGGGAAGCTTATGGGTGACAAAGTCTGTGTCTAGACCAGGCATGTCTGCATAGGTCCATGCAAAGATGTCTATATACTCTTGAAGTAGATTTAACAGGGCATGTCTCAGATCTGAAGTGTTGGGGGTCTTAATTTTCACAATTCTAGGCTCGGCTTTTGACCCAAGATTAACCTCTTTGAGGTCATCTACCAATGGAAGATTTTGGATCTCTTGGCACTCAAAGGCCTTGATCACCTCTTTTGGCATTATTTCCTCATCATTCCAATCATCTTGTTCCTATTTTTGAAAGACAAGTTTTAGTATTAATTATATGAAAAGGGTATTTAATACCTGAGGAGCAACTGAACTTGGAATCATTCTCCAAGTTGCCTACATACCCGATGTTTGCACTGATCACAAGCTTAGTAAAGTTGGTTCAGCCGGGATTAAGTCGCGCGTAGTTCTGATCTCAGGAGATGACCAAATTTATAATTTTTTTTTAAAAGCAGCTGAGCCTGAAGTTACTTCTCAGGTTGCCTACATACTTGACTTTTACTATAAGTACTTTTGAAAACATTAATCTGTCAAGATCAAGCCGCATATAGTTATTTGACTACAAGGGTAAAGAAAGCAGAAAAATATTTTTTCAAAAGTGACTAGGCCTGAAGCTGTGTCTCAGGTTGCCTATGTACCCCTTATAAGTGCGCTGGTCAAATACTTTGACAATTCATGAGTTATTAGGGATTAAGTTTACGTAGTTCTTTTTACAAATTGGTAAAAAGAAAAGACTAAAATCTTTTGAAAATATCAACAAGAGTGGGATAAAGTCAGTTTCTCTTAGCCTTCTTTCTTAATCATTCAATCCATCACCTAGTCCTGGTCCTCTACTATTACTGAGTTGGCTTTTCCAGTCTACTCCTTGGCATTCACGGGTACCCATGTTTCCAACATGTTGACCTGATCAGGGTCAAGCTCGTCTAAGTCTAAATCTCCACTTGCAATAACTGATTGCAGCGCTTCCATGACATTGCCTGGGAGAGAGACTAAACTCAAAGGAGTTAGGTTGTCCTCCCTATGTTTTGAGGTGTTGGGGGTTGAACTTTCTTTGACCTTAGGGACGGATGGCTTAGGGCTAAACAAATAGGTGTAAGGAGCAGCCTCGAGATGGTAGGCAGAGTGTTGACTGGTGGTTAGAGGGAGAATGATGATGAGTTCTATCAGTGCTTGTTCTGTGTTGAGTTTGGGTGGCTCTATTTGAGTTGGTGATTCAGTTAGTAGGGTAGTGCAAGTCTTGGATGGTTCAGAAGCTAATACAAAATGTTGTGTGGCTCTGTAGTTGGCTTTCTTCTTCTTATTTTTTCTTGAATTGATGTTTGATGAGAGGTTTGAAACCTAAGCCTACCTTGTATGGCACTCTAATAGCTTTGATGGGGTTCTTTCTTCCTTGAGAATGCTTACATAGGCCTTTGCTTAGATCGAACTTCATCTTGGCCATCATATTGAACTTTGGCAGAAGTATTTCAGCCTTCCTTTTCAGCTCTGCTGCTTTTTTCTCTATATGTGCAGCCTTAAACTGATACAAGGTAAAAGTGTTTGGAGCCTGCAAATTCCGAACTCCCAATATCTTCTGTCATATCATCGTGATAATATCTGTATCTACTAACACTATAATAATTTCATCATTGATGATAAACTTCACCTTTTGATGGGGAGTAGATGGGACGGCACCTGCCTGATGGATCCACAGTCTTCCCAACAACATTGTGAAGGATGATGGTATACTCAGCACTTGAAATTGAACTTGAAACATTCTCCCTTCTATCACTAGGGAAATGAAAACTTCTCCTTAGCCATGACTGACCGAGTTGTCGAAAGCCCTTATATCACAGGGGTTGGGTTTCACATAGTTTGAGGGAACTCCCGACATATCTAGTGTATCCTTGGTGTAGATGTTCAAGGTAGACCCATTGCCTACCAAAATGAGGGGAATACACATGTCGGAGTGGCGTGCCATGATGTAGATGGCTCTGTTGAGCATGGTGTCATCCTCGGGGATCTTATCCTCTAAAAATGTGATAACTCGTGGCATTGATACTCTAGCCACCATGTTTTCCAAACTGTCTGGTGTGATCGAGGTGTCCACAAAAGACTTTTTGAATATACTCAAGAATCTCTCTCTGTGCTGCTTTGATGTCAACAAAAGGCCCAAGATTGAGACTTGTGTTGATGTCTTGGATAACTGCTCGATCAAAAATAGGTGAGACTTCTGAATAACTGCTTTGAAAATCTCATTCTCTCTCCTTTCTTCTACCTCTCTGATCTATTTCTGTGTCTCTGTCTAGCTTCTTCTTTTACCATTTTTTCTTTCCCCTTGCCCTCGGGATGCAGATATATGACTAGTTTAGAGACTCTGTCTGACCGGGTAATGAAGGTGGTGACCTCATCTAGCTCATCTTTTGAAAGTTCAGGATCTACTATTTCCCTAACTATATAACCCAAGGGGACTCGGTTTAGCAAGTATTGTATTCTGGTAGGTGAAGGGATATTAATGACTTGGTAAGAGGATGATAGGTCGGTGAGTTTGGCATATAATGATGGTGGTGGGATGATATGAGGTGATAAAAATGGGTCATGAGTTACTGAACCTTCCCCGTATATGCTTATATTAGGGGGAAAGACTATCACTCAGCTATCTGGGGTCATTTCCCACATGTGTACGAACAAGTACTTGTATTCGGGAAGGAGAATAGGCTCGGGGAAATATCCATTCAGGGTAAACACTTGATTAGTGTCGAGTAAGAAGATGATTTTCTTGGGCTCTAAGATCTTGGTAATGTAGCTGGAGGGATTGAATTAGGTGTTGGTAAGACCGATCATGTTGACCCCTTTTGGTGGCTGGTGATCAGGGAGTGGATTTTGGATAATGTTTGAATTGGATGGAAGATTGGTGGGTGTGGTATCAAATGACACCTTTCCCTCATCAATCAAATCCTGAATGTCATGTTTCAGGCGGAAACACCTATTGATAGTGTGTCCTAGGGTTTGATGGTATTCACAATGTTCTGCTTGATTGTAGCTGTAGGCAAAGGGTAAGGTGGGGGTCTTGGATCAATTAGTTACAGTAATTTCTTATTAATGAGATACTCCATAATGTACTTGTAGGAGTAAGGCAATGGGGTAAACTTTCTCTTTTTCTTTTCTTCTCCGGGTGCACCTGGGTATCTGGGTTAGTAGAACTGTTGTGTTTGATGAGGAATGATATTCATGGCTGCAGGATAGTTCTGGGTTAGCTATGGCAGAGGCAGCACATGACTGCTACTTTGACTAGGTAAAGGAACTTCGATGGCCTGAATAAAATTTGCTTCAGGTTTGGTGACTGTTGTCTTCTTTGGCATGGTTCTAGTGAACTGGTAAGGGCAAGAGGTGCATCTTATACCAAACCTACCTTGATGGCTAACTCTACCTTTGTGGCTTTGTCGACAACCTCAGTGAAGTTTCTTTGTGACGCGGTCAGGAGCATCAGATGGTAGGTAAGACCCAACGTCCTCATAAAAGTTGATATCATGTCCTCCTCGGACATAAGGTGTTTCAGGTTGAAGGTTTTCAATATCCACCTATAGGTAAAATCCCTGATATTCTCTCCTGAGATAGGTCTCATTCCTTCAATTTCTTCTCGGGTTGGTAGCATCTATTGATTAAACTTATAATGATTGAGGAATGATCATGTCAAGACCCTCCATGTGTTGATGTTGCACTTCTCTTGGCTTGCTAGCCATTTTTCCCCATTGTTCTCTAAGCTTTGGCCGAACATCTGGACCAGGATCTGCTCATCATAGCATTCCAATACATGCAAAGATGCATCCTTGGGTAGGTGGTGCCATCATACTTCTCGATATTTAGCATTTATAAGTTCGGTGGTAACACATCCCCGGGGTGGATACAAAGATCCTTGAAGTCCATGGATATAAGGAATGGTCCCTCTTTCATTAGTTCTAACTCTACTGTGAGTTTGGCTATCTGTACACTAGTATCATCGTTTGGAGGAGCGAGACTTTCTTTCCCCTTTTTGCTCATTGTTAAAGGCCCATACAAATCTTCAAGGTCAAAGGCGGTTCAGTGTTCTGGCTGCATGTATGTGGTTGTGGCTCGAAGTGGAGCCATGATATAGATGGGGCCCTGTGTGTATAACTGGCCATGCAGTAGAGTTTGCTCTCCAATACTAGGAGGTGGTGGCTCAGATACTGTACTTTGACCGTAAGGCCCTCCTTGCTTCATCAAATACTCGAACATCATCTTCTCGAACTTGATGAGGGTAGGAATTCGAGGCTGCTCACTAGTGTTGGGTTAGCTAAGGGGTGGTGAAGAGGTTTGGGGTGATGAAGAAGATTGAACAGACTTGGGGGTGGATGTCCAACCATGCCTAGACATGAAGTCCCCCATTAATCTTTCCACTTCAGACTTGAATCCATCCAAGAGGGTACCTTCAGGACCGGTCCTACCAAGAGGTGGATTTCTCGAGGATGCTTTTAGGAGGGTAAGCGGTGTAGTGTTTGCTATAGGAGGAGATGTTGACTTGTCGGCCATAGCTTTGCTACATTGTGCCATTTTCTTCTTTTACAGTAGAATCTCTAGGAAAGCAATTGTAGCTTGCTTAACTAAGTTGAAAAGAAAAAATGGTATATTATTATTATTTTGCAAAGTTCATCCTTTACATTCATTTATAATTGGTAGCCAAGTGCTTTTACAAGTGCATATGTCATACAAGTGAATTCATGTCCTTTAGTTAACTACAAGATTTTTTGAAACAAAACTTTGTACATTATATACATATCAAAAATGATTACAAAAGGAGGGGGTACTTGCCCCAATAAATCGAAAATAGAAAGCATAAAGTAAAATCTAAAGATCAGGCACTGCTGGAGGTGATGAAGGTGACACCGGTTTGTAGCCCAAGGAGATCTATTTTCTTAGCTCGTGAACCCATGATTGTATCCACTGATCTTGTATAAAGGTCATACTACTGCTATGCCTCATCTCTAGTTCCAAATCTTCATGGAAAGTCCTACTATCATTGAGCTCATTTTTCAAGGAGTGAATGAGCTCGGCTTGGGTTTCATTCCAATGCCGAGTACACTTACATGAGATCTCGGCCTCTGTACGCAAAAGTGTCTCTGCTTTTAAGGCAGCCTTGGTTTGGGCATGTAAAGCCTGCTCCTCGGCTAAGTCTGTCAGTGTTTGCTCGTACTCTGCCTGAGTATGAGAAGGACCTATATGTGATGAAGATGTGGATTTGGTGCATGGCCTCTTGTTCGAAGAAGTGGAGGGTGCAGGGGTAGCAGGCTGTAGCAGAGGCTTATGTAGAAGCCAATGCTCATATGTAAGTGTCATGGCCTATGTTTTTGCGGATACTAGCTGTGGATGTCCTGAGACTCCGGTATGCGAGCTGTCCTATAAAGTGGCTAATGTAGACTGTGTATGATTGGATGTACAGTGATCAAGTTTACATATATCTTCAAATACCGTGGAAAAGTTGAAGAGATCTTGCCTAAGTGCCAATTATCGAAGAACGTGTATGGGTACATAGGGAGTGCTCTGGTGGACTCCTGTGATAACCATGTATGTGCGATCCTTAGTAGCAAGAAGCGGGTAGCATGCTTCGTGCCACATGGCATGCCAAGTAATCTGTTCAGGAAGCATGACAGCTAGTAGGTTCTGAGAATCCAATGTAGTTGCTTTGTTTGGCAAGGGTAGGCTTTTGATATGGATCTGTGTTGGAGTCAGATCTTGTGACACATAAGTTGGGAAGGATGCAAGGATGGACAAATGTTCCCATAACCAGGCTTATAAGAAAGTCGGACAACCATATAATCTACCTTTGGGGTATCAGACACAATGTGAGAAACTAGAGATGGTCTCTGAAATGATCATAGGTGCGAGCATCTTTTTCTGTAGATACTGCCCCAAAATGTCTAGTAAAACGCCATTGATATGATGACGACTATGTGATAGCAAGAGCTGTCCTAAGACAACTAAAGTGAATACTCTGAACTTGATGGGGTTGGCAAAGTCAACAACTTTCTTCCAACCTTTTTCCAATAAAAGGTGGAAAGGACAATGCAAGTATTCTCTTATAGCCTCCTAGGTAGGAAGGCTTTAGAGATGTCCAATGCATGGAAGCCTTTGAGATAACTAGGCTTGTGAGTTGGGATTATGGCACTGACGCCGAGGTAATGTTTCCAGTCTAAGAAGGATTCGATTTCTTCGATAGTGGGCTTAAGCTATTGTTCTCCGAAACGGAAAACCATAGATGTCGGGTCTCAAAAGGAAATAGCTACCTCTATCAATGGCCAATCCAGGTTTATTTGGGCTAAGGCCAATGTTGCCCCTAGCCAGCTTTGATTTTTTCAAACTTCCCGTTCTTCAAGAGGAAGGGCAATTAGGGTATTTACGAAGTTCACAGAGATGATAAAGTAAACATCCAATTATACAGGTCTGTGAGCCATGTCTGTAAACACAAGCATGAACACGGGGTTTAAAATATAATTTTATAGATAAAAACAATATTCTGCAGTAATTAAGCCTAATGCCCATATTTTGTCTCAACACCTGTTTTTAATTGAATCAAAAATCAGGCGTTGGGAGCACGATTAGGCGTTGAGAGCAGTTACAACTTTAAATGACCCGCGGTTGGGTTTTTTCTCTTTTTGTGTTTCAAATTGTCATTTTCAGTTATAAACGAAAGGAGAGGTCCCCACATCTATCTTCTTTCTTCCCTTTTCAATTTTCATTAGAAATCCATCACTTTCTTCAATCACCATGAGTCAAGGAGGATCTAGCCGCCACTTTCCGCTTCTCTCGGTGTAAGAGAAGGCATTATAGAAGAACCCGGTTGCGGATGAGGTAAGTTTTTGCTTTGATCATGAGTTTATTTTTTTTTTACGAATTTTTATTTTCCTTTGAATGCTTTGTTTTTTATTCAATGTTTTCATTTGTTTTTGTATTTTTCTTTGGATTGCATTGTATTTTTAGGTTTAAAATCATTTGAATGGAAATTTTTTGCTTTAATTTTGATTTTAGAATACTTTAGAATAGATTTTTGCAAGTTTTTTTGGTGATTTTTAGGTTTTCCAACGCCTAAAAATTATTGCCCTAAATTACAGGCGTAACGCCTGATTTTTCACTGTTTTAAAAAATATGCATTGAAAATTCAGGTGTTGGCCAAAATGTAGGCGTCAACCTAAAAATCAAGCATTAGGCTTGAGAGATAGAATTGTTATTTTTGCTTTTTTTTTGTTTATGCTTCTTTTTGCTTCTAAACATTATTCTAACATATTTTTACTTATTTTCTCTTGCAGGCTAGGGGGAGGGTAGAGCGTCATGGCTCTTGGTCTGGGGTTTTATCCTTGTGGGGACGTATGTGTTCCAACATCCAGGACCACGTG
>JAOXJP010226075.1:0-25501 GCA_025762735.1 Platanus orientalis | reverse complement strand
ACCCTTAGATTAAAATCTTCATGTACACCCCATGTATCCCCCCTAAGATCATCTACATGAATTTCAAATCCCCATGGATCTCACATCTCACCCCCCATTTAGCACATTTCATCTCAACCTTTGATTGGTTTTAACCAATCAAAGTGAGTAGATGTAATGCTAAGTTTCATCACTTAGCCATTGATTTCATGCACCCTTGTGCACCTCCCTTTAGATTGAAATCCGACTTTCAAATATATAAGGTACCCCCATGCAACCCTAGATCTAGCACATCTAATCCTAGCCATTGATTTCATTCAACCAATCAAATTGATTGTTAAATGGATAAACCTAATCTCTCACCCTTGATCCATTAAACCCTAAACTTTATCCTAGCCTTTCATCTAACACTTATCACCTGAGGTTAAATCCCAACCTCTAGTTGGATCTAACCAATGGGAGGGGAACTTTGCTCCCCACACCATGCAATTCTAACCCTCCACCTCCCATCCTCTAAGATTTAATCACAACCCTTAACCAAACCAATTTTGGCCTATAAATACCCCAAATTTCATGCACATCTAGGTTTAAAAAAAATTCCCAAGAGAAAAAGAAAGAAAGAAAAAAGAGAGAAAGAAAAGAAAAGTGTCCAAACCCTAATCCTAAGGTAAACATAAACCCTATTTTAGTTAATGTTTAATTAGCCATTTTATTTAAATATCATGTTTCTTTTATGTTTTAATCAGTTCAATTACCCTCCTCTAAATTCGGGTTCCACAATAGAGACAAAGCTTGCCTCTACTGCACTTATTTTTTACATTGGCCTACTCAAGAATTTTTTTTGATTTTCTACCAAGCCAAAGTAGCTCAAATTTTAATGGTAAGCTCCTAAGAGTTTGGTCTACCCATGATAAATATTTGATGAATTTTAGGGTTTGTTTGGGTCTCGGAACAGTCCCATCAAATAAGCCCTAAAAACTAAATTTTTCTGAATTAAGTGTGTCCAAGCATGTTGTTTATTTTATTTTAATTTTTGTAATCATGTTCCTGAGCTAAATTTTTTATATGTGATTCTCCATATATTCATATGCCTCTATATGAAATTTTAGAAATTTTTCATACCTCTAGGTTGTCCAAATTTAGAAAAGTTAGCTGATAGATTTTTTCCCAGCAACTAACGCTTGAATTTTAATCCAAATTAAAATTCAGGCATTGTAACAATTAGGCATAAGGTAAATTTAGGCGTTGGGATCTGGGACCCACCCCAGTGAACCCTAAGTCTCTCTGAACCTATACACAAGTCAAAATAACTCTCTAGAAATCATCTTTGTGTGTAAGCACCTCTGTGAGTCCTACTTTCATCCCAACGCTTGAATTTTAATTCAAGTGTTAAGAGGAATTTCAGGCATTAAACCTGTGATTAAATCAAAATTTCTTAACTCTTTTATGTTTTGTTCTAGGTTTAAGATAAGAGTCATAAACTGCAAAGGAGCCATGCCCTTCCTTGTAGTTTCTCACATTTTTGGAACCTACAGAAGGGGTTCAAAACCCTAGGTTGATTGCTGATTCAATAGCTAACACCTGAATTTAAATTCAGGTGTTGTAAAATTCATGCGTCAAGGCTAAATTCAGGCGTTAAGCCAGAGATAAAAAAAAAATGAAATTTCAACTTTGATTTTGCGTATTGTTTCTAAATGGGTGTAGACCTTAGAATAAATACATATGAATTTCAGGAGGGTATCTCACCCCTTTATGAAGTTTTAAAACTGTGGACCCCCCCATTCTTTAGGGAATCTAAAGACAGGTTTTCTGGATTTTCTAAAAGCCAACACCTGAATTTTATCCTGAATTCAAATTCAGGTATTTTAAAATTCAGACGTCAGAAGCATGATCAGGCATTAAGCTTGCAGAAACCAAAAAACTTGCTTTCTTAAATCACTTTTGCATGTAACCTTAAAACAATATAAAGCATATGTAATAAGAAGAAGCCACCCTAAAAAGGTGGGTGTTTGGGATGCTTAACACCTTCCTCAAGTGCAACAAAACAGTTTACCCATTTTCTTTGGAAAATAGGCTAATTTTAGGAGTTAAATCTCTAGACCATTGGGTCTAGACTTCTTCTCCTTCCTAAGAAGGGGAACCAATGTCCAGCTCCTTCGGTTAATCCCAAGTTGATGGCGACTCCCAAGGAAGGAGGAGAAGTCTAGACCCTGTGACGCCCAATGTGGGTTCAAACCCACAGGCCTTAGACATCGCGTAGGATCTCCCCCGATGTCCACAATAGGCCTTCTCAATATATAGCTTGCATAGGACTCTGGATGATCTCTCTTTTAACATGGAGTCAATACACTCATCGGTGATCAAAACTCCACCCAGAATCTTTCTCCCACAAAAGAACTCTGAAAGGAGGAAATAACCAAGGCCATAACACTATTCAATCTGTCTGCCAACAATTTGGATAAAATTATATATGTATTGATCACCAAGCTGATAGACCTATAATCTTGAATCCTTTTTGCCCCATTGTTCTTAGTGATAAGATAAATAAAAGTAGCATTGCTTCCCTTGTCAAGGAAATCATTCTGATAAAAAACCTCCACAATTTGGATAATGTCTCCCTTAACCACCTCCTAGTAAGATTTGAAGAATAATAAAAAACCCATCTGGTCCCGACGCCTTATCCCAACAAGATTTGTACTAGTATTATTTACCACAAAAGATAGAAGTGGAGTTGTTACTTTTGCTCTAGAATTGACAAAACCAAAAGTTAGAGGAAAGGAATGGATTGGGGGTGAGACTTAGAGCAAGCAAACCATCAAAAGCATCAATATCAACAGACTTTCTGCAAAATTTCACCACTATCAGCAAATTTCTATGTGAAATTTGGTAAAATCAATAAAATATAGCAAAAAATATATAACTTTTGTATTCCCTTGATATTTCGTTTTGCTGCCCCCAAAAATTTCACAGGATTTTGCAGAAATTTTGAACCACCGTATCAACCACTCATATTTATGTCCACAACAATACATTTAGAATTCAAATTATATTTTGGTATTAAGCTAAAGACTTTAATAACTAATTGCGATACCATATACCCAGTAATGAAAGTTATGGTGATTCCTAATTCTAGAAGAAAGAACGGAATCATTGTACTCATGCTAAAGTTACTGAAGTAGATGTTTTAACCAGCTGGAAAAGCAGGATTCCTTTCCCACCCCAGAAGTTAGCGGCAAATGGAAATACAGCTTCTCACGTTAGAATTAGAAAGCTTCATATTAACCAACCCGAATAAGGTTATCATATTCCACACTCCTGATATCACAGAAAAAAATTGATCTCAAGGGATGAGTTTGACAACCACATAGAACTGAAATCAGGGGAATGATAATATAAATGAAAATGAGTTTATTTCTTGAAACCCTAAAATGACCTTACTTTAAATAAATATTTTAACTGTAGGATCCCATGCTTTGCAACACCTATATATTTCAAATTTTATGGAAAACAAATTTAATGATCTCATTCCATGTCTTATAAATGTGGCGTGTTTCTTTGAGTTTATAAGACCCAGTCTCGTTGCCATTAAAATATTTTCTCGTGACAAAATTTTCTCAAGAAATCAGTTTTAAGCTATCTGGTTGCCATGAAAAGTTGGTTTTCCCATGTATTTCTCATGATTCTTTTCTTTTCTTTTCTTGTGGGATTTTATTTTATTTTCTATAAAGTGGATATGGTACTACATGGTGGAGATCAATTTCAGCAAACTGGAGTTGTGTTTTTGCATTCCTATAATGGTATTACAGATTGACTTGCATCTTTTTCTTTCTATTTCCAATGACTGTTTTCTTTTGTGCACCTAAAGTTATTAAGAAAAAAAAATACAAGAAAAATGGGAACCACAAACTATGTCACAAACCCAGCAAAAATTACGTAACTCGCTTTCTCAATCATGCATATGACCTCACTACCAAAATTATCACCATCTGATTGGAGGGCTAGGCTTCTGACACGTGGAAAAATGAAGCGGTCAAAGGTCAAGGAAAATTGTTAAGATTCCAAGATGGACCGATCTTTGAATTCGGTCCGAAAAAAGAAACCATCATTTCAGTTGACGGAGGAAATTGGCCAACACTGAATCAAAGAGGTGAACAAGTCTAGAAACTCAAATGGAAGGATCAATAGGCCGATTGATGATTTTGGCTTAAGAAAGATTCATTAGCAAGTTCAAGGGAACTGGCCAATTAGCCGATCGGCAGGATATGATCAATCTATGACTAGCATTCTGACCAGAGTAACCAACATGACCTACTTAAAGTTGCATCAATCGCATAATGGACATTCAAAACGTGGGCCATGAATAATTACAGTATCAAAGCATGGGACAGGTTTCAAATGCTCAAGACATAGGAAAAAATTCAGAACATGGCTTGGAGAACAGTTGAAACTCCAGGATATGGGACACTAGCAGAAGAGTGAGAAGACACTTGGGGCAATAACAGAAGACAGTTCACCTCTCACCACATGACACAGCATGAAGGCCAAAATGTGAGAGAATTGCTGAGAGACGAGCAAAATGGGAGTACCGTCCAAGTATAAATAGTATGAACGAACAACCATGAAGGCCCTGGCCAACCCAACTACACAGTAGTACTCAGCTCAGCAGTCTGCTGCTACTTGTTCTTCCTCTTCTAGGAGTTTATCTTCTCCTCCTTCGGAATTTTTGGTTCCTCCTTAAAAGAGTTTATCTTTCCCTCTTTTGAGAGTTAGCCTTTGAATCCTTTGGATCAACCATATTAGACGATCTTGTTAGTTTAGTTTCAGACTGCTCTAGCAGTTCCTACTGTAATCGTTGCAAGCTAATTCGTCTCTGCCTGTTGCATTTAGATATGCTGCCCCGGTGAGACCCCACTGCACCAACTGTCCAAAGGTTTGTTAGATCTTCATCTCTGTGAGTACTTAATTCATGAATGAAGTGCTTATTGAACTTGTCTTTTATTCTGTCCATGGTTAACAGTTGTTTAAGGTAAATTCATGGGATCCTTAAAGCCCTCAGTCTAGAGGCAAAAAGGGTCCATTGAAGGACCAACCCTTCCCTTCTATATTGCATGATCCACTTAGGGGTGGCTGACTAATGGCTGACGAACCTTCTCATCGCTCTTTCTGTCTAACTTGGAGCCCAGGGATTTCCTGCCAATAACTAGCAACATTAAGGCTTGTCATCCTATCTGTGAAAACGTGAGCATATCTGCCTAAATGGATATCCACATTTCAGAATGTCAAACCAAGGGAAGTCCAAAAATCAAACAACTCCTAGATGTGATATTTGGATTGAACTTCCTTCTTGATTTAATGCCACATCATTGCAATTTCATATTGGGAGTAATCAAGGAGAAAATTCAAAAGAGGTGAATGAGGTTGTTAAATATGCAGTCACATTACATTCTTAACTATCCTGTTTATCTCAGATACTTCTCCAAATAAGATTATTTTTTACGTGTTATCAATAGAAACAAATGCTCAAAAAAGTTACTAATAACAGCAATTAAAAATTCCATAAGATCCTGACTTTATAGTCAGAAAGGATTTACCCCTTAAAATTTAATATGGTATTTGTGTTGGCACAAAGTTTAGAATCCTTAACAGTATGTGCAGTAATTTTTTGTATAATTTGGTTTCCATTTACACAAATGTATGATTACATATTTGGATCCCATTCTCAAAATCTTTGCAGAGAATCCCAAAACTCGGTTTCAATAGTTGCATGCTGATTAACTTTAAAAAGTGCTTATTCTTTCTGAGAAATCCAATACCTGTCTCTACTTTCATTGGTGAACCTCCTAATTGTTAACTCAAATGCAATAAGCATCACTTGAAGGCTTTATCCCAAAATTTAGTACGAAATACAATGACTGACAACTAGGAATTTTGCTATTCATTCAGATTCATGTCCTAAATTGATAGTGACGAATGAATCAAACATGTTCAAACCAAAATACCCCCCAAAAAAGGAGTTCAGAATTATACCAATTTGATCCTCTAAGAACAAAATACCAATGAAAATGAGCACAATATGGAGCATGACAGAGGGCTTGGACAATCTTACAGAATCAAGCCACTGAATTACATCAGCTTCCTTGAAAAGGTAGATTAGGGCACATAAATGGAATAACTCTACTAGTGCATCAATTTATAGCAAAATAATATTATTATTATTGGGTATGGACTTGCATCTTCAAATGAGAATATACCTAGTGAATGATCTCAGGTACTTAAGACTGCAATCTACATTTTTTTCCCATTTGATAAATAGCAAGAATCAAATTTACAAAACAAACAGTATAATGAGCCAGATGAAGTTTATTGGATGGATAGCACATTTCAACGTTAACCTTGTTTACACAATAGCCTCTCTAAATTTCTAAAACAAGTGCATGCACTTAGTCAAATTATTTGTTAATTTCAGACAGCAGCAGATCTTCGCAAAGGGTTATTTTTGTTGTTTCATCTTTTTCTTTTTATGTATAATCATATTATTTTAAAGCAATTTCAGTGACAATCCAAAGTAAAAAAAAGGAATACAGGCATGATCAGAACTTATTTGCAAAGGCCACATGATTTCATCATTCCTGCCAACATTTCTGGTCTGTGTAACAATTTACTTTATTAAAATGGACCAGACTGCTACAATTGACCTTGTAAACAGAAGGAACATGAATAAATACAATACAATACAGCAAAGCCTTTACAGTTATCACAGAATTCTCCCATAAAATTGAATAAGTTACCTAGGTGATTTATTAGAGAGACATCTTGCACATGAGACAAGCTTCAGCAGAGAACGTGGTTTCCTTGTCCTCATTTTTAAACGTGAAAGCTGCAGGGAAGCAACTTCGTAAGTGAATGAAAAAGTTCATCAAATCTTAGTAAATCCAGTCATAATGGGGAATAACTGTAACTTATAAGGTTATTTGTACGGTAACATGATTCTAAGGTTGAACATGAATAATAGGATAAAATAAAGTACAAAAAAGAGAACATATAGAACACTTTTCTCACATCCAAGACAATCCAAGAGCTTCCACCATGCGAAGATTGCAAGTACAAAATCAAACAAGGACTTATATGGAGTCTGGACTACCCAAACCCAAATTTAAAATGAACCAGAAAAGCAAGTTTTCAAATTGAAAATCTCCCAATAGAAAAGTTACACACAAATAGGAAGTATGCAGTTTTTACAAGGAAAAAATACCCGTATTTTTGCATCAGAGGCACTTCCCCCCGGGAGGGAGGAAGCCATTATCAGCAGGGCCCCATTCAATCACCAGGAGCCTAGGTAATACGGAATAGAATTCAAACAGAAATGTGACAGCTGTCAAGGTAGGGACTGAATTCAAGTCTACCAGTCCTAAATATTTTTCTTTTTACATAAGTAACAAGATTGAATTGTATTAAAAAGAAGTCTAAATACAGGAGAACATAATTTTTATCTAGAATGAGATTATATTTGTAATGACAATTCTCATATATATTTTGGTATTTGCAATGATAAATTCTTAACCAGTCTAAAGCACTACCGGTTAAACATAAGAAAGGGGACTCCTTTTCTATGGAGATATTTAGATTTTAATCTTTCTTTTTTCATCCTAATAAAAAGAATATATGCTCGCCATGGCACAGTGTTCATGTAGCCAACCCAAAAGGTTGGATAAACTTTTGATGATGATGATGATGACATATGAATGAAAAAAGATAGTTACTTCTTCCTGCTCCTTCCAATTGTAAAAGTAAAAGTAAAAAACATGAAGAACATGAAATCATTATAAAAATGACAAGAAAGATTAACAAGACATTCACTATATTCTCTTATTATTTGAACTTCTTAGTAAGGGACTGATGTGCAACTTATACTGCTAACAAGTGGGTTCATTCATTACAAAATAGGACTCTACAAGCAACAAAGGTTCAGTCAAGATCTTAAGATTCTAAGCTCAATGCAATGTGTATTGCAGTAATATCACTCAATAACTAACATGGAAGTATTACCTTCCCTCGAGTTACTCTAGATGTTTTCCAGCAAAGCAAGCTTCTCGATCTAGGTTCCAATCTCCTGCAAAATTAAGAAAATCAGATCCAATTCAGAGATTATGAAGATAATTTTGCATGATGCATTGAGGAAAAGATCATGCTTCACATGATAATGTAAAGTATTAAAAAGAATCATAGAAAGTATGAACCCTCAATAAACACTGATCACCTATCCTGTTAGCTCTACACAGTTGGCTTCACACCAAAGTATTAAATTAAATTTATTCATAAAGAAAACTCAGAAACTAAATGATATTTCCACAGAGATGACAAAGATACCACGAAAAGCAAACCCTTCAGAAAGTTTAGGATTTAATGTCAACCATGTACACTGAACATATTTGCATGGAAGAAAGCTAGGAGAGCTTAATGTTTTAAAGCAAGCCCGGGAAAAATTCTCTTCGTAAAAGCCCTCCAGAACTCAACCCAACTAAAGTAAACATGCTCCTCAAACTGCCAGGCCAGAAAATATAGAGAGAAGTATCTTACAAAAGGTAAAAGTAATGCAGAAAGAAATCACAAGATCCTAATGAGACAAAACTTAAATGCCAAAACAAGCCCACAAAAAAAAAAAAAAAAAGGAAGAGCAAGATTTAAAATCCACAATATGCAACTGCCTGTCTAGTACAAATTTCCTTCTCCATAATTATGTGCATGACTTTCTTCACTTGACTCAATTCCCATGATCGATTTGGCAAGCAAATACTAAAACAACAGGGGAGTCGTGATTTTATATACCCACATAATTGTGCATAGTGAGCCTATCCACAAGTGCCATAGAAAAGGAGACTTTTCGTATGCTCCTCATCATTTACCTAAAAAGGAAGCTTTATCAGATGATACCACACATAGGAATAGGTGGTTCACAATGAGTACTTATGAAGATGATTCAACTACACTTGTCATAGCTGCAATCGGAGGAGCAATACATGACTCATAAGGACACTTCCATGAAGGATTCTCAAAACCAAATTTTCAAAATTTGAAACAGTTACAACGGTCTGTAGCAAGTTCGCTTCTTAAAGATCAATCCAATGCTAGTCCAACACTTCTGAAAAAACACATTTAAGGAACTTTTTTTTTGTTTTTTTGATGAAGGAAAATTTTATTGATAAAAAGGGAGAACTCCCAAAAGAACAAGAAAAGGACAACAAAAGAGAAAAGAAAGAAAACCACACCCCCACAACTACACCGGGATACACCCTATAATGTCATTCCAACCCCTACGAAGATCCCTAGCATTAAGCACAACACAATCCTTACAAATCTACGCCTAAAGCAGGATCCTCTCTTCTGCCCAATTGTACACTTGGAGGATGGCTCGGACTGGCCTTCAAAGACCTTGTTGTTTCTCTCAAGCTAGATGGACCAACACACTGCAGCTGGAACTAGCCTCCAAATCCTCTTCCCTCTAGAAGAGAAAGCAGACCCCTTCCAAGAGAAGAGAAGCACGGAAAGATCTGGTGGAGCAGCCCACTTCATGCCAAAGTCTCTCAAAACCCCAAACCAACCTTCCCAAGCGAAGGGGCAGTGAAGGAGAACATGAGACACCGACTTCGCGTCCCTTTTACAGGGACAACACATGTTAGTAAGGATGAACCCTCTCTTTTGCAACACATCTATAGTTGGAATCTTGCCCAAGGAAGTTGTTCTTAGGGGGGACAGGAGAGTATCAAATTTCCTTCCAAGGGAAATGACAACACGTGGATCTGTCCAAAAAATCCCCATAGGAACAAACCATGAAGATTCCATTTGGATTAGGCCTCCACTCCTTATCTTCATGATGCAAGTTCAATTCAACGGGCTCCAATCTCCTAAGAAAGGCTACAATGTCTTCAACCTCCCAATAAAAGGCCGGTCTCCTAAAGATCGGCTGCCAAACCCCTACACCATGAGACACCTCCCAATAGTCGACCACTAGGGAGGGCCTAGGGATTCGATGCCAACAAGAAGAAAGAAGGAAACACCCACATGAGTGGTTGATCCCCACACCATGTATCCATCCAAAATTTCATCCTCCGGCCATCTCCAATCGCCACCCTCAAACTTTCCTTATACTCCTGAAACAAACTCATGATGCATTTCCAAGGATTTATGCCATGCAGCCCTCTAACCGAACATAGATCACCATCTGCTTGCATCCCATACTAATGAGGACATCAAGTCCAAGGGTGCTTTTCAGACATCAGAGGCGTTGTAGGAGAGCTGCACCATTGCTTTGGTTCGAGTAGTGGGCCCACATTTTGTTACAGGCCCGGGAGACTTTTCTTTTATATTTAGGATTTATTTTCATTAATTAGTAGTGAGTTATTTATTTGTTACACTTTATTTTTATGTCTCTTTGTAGGGGGTACAATTGGTGAGTGTATTTTGGTCCCAAATTGTCTAATGAGGGATATTTTAGTCTAGTAGCATGTTTTAGGGGTATTTTAGAGAGAAATAATGTGAGTGAGGTTATTTTGGTCCAAATGACCTCGGCGTGGGAGTCTCTATAAAGAAACCCATATGTCTATTCCTCTTTATGAAATAAAAATTTGAATTTAAAAATTTGTGTCTCTCTCTCTAGTTCAGTTAGAGCTTGAAAACTCTGGAAAAGGACTTACAAACCCCAAGTTTAACAATGGTGATGGAGGTCAGTCCCTTCCCTTTTGGTTAAAATGACCTATTTCTTCTTATCTCTTCTTTGTTTTTGATTTTCTCAAGTTGTTTCAAATCTGGAAAAATTGTCCAACTTCAAGAGATTGATCACCAACTATTAGGGAATGATTTTTGGAGTTCTTTGAATTCTGCAAGGGTTGTACAAGGCTTAGGCAATCCCTATGGAGGTGGTGGACTGCAGGAAAACTCAATCCTAAGAAAATCCCAAAGGGATTTCTTAGGTATAGGCGGCACACAGTAAAAATCTGGACAGATTTTGGCTTCCTCTTATGACTTGGTTTCTCTGGGATTTCTCATGGACTTTGATGGAGTTTGTTTGATAGGAACATCAAGGACTTCAGCCATTAGAAATCCAAGGTGTTTTCTTCACTTTTCAGCATCTTTATTATGCCCTATTTTGAGTAGTTTTAGGTGGGTTTGTGGTATATGCATGGGACTGCTAGAGGCTATTTTTCTGAGTATTAAATGACCTACAGCCCACGTTTTATAGGACTTGCTAAATCCTAACCTAGCCTTTTGTTATTCCTTACAAAACCCCATAGTTTCACCCATTAATCCCTTTTATTTGTAACACTTGAAATTCCCTGCATATTACATGTTTGGTAAAATTCGAAAAACACATGCTTGCTGGATTTTCTATTTGAACAGTCCCTAGGAACCTTCCAATTCTTTGGAAAAGGTCCATTAGAGTTCTAAATCACCTTAGAACAAAACCCTAGCTTGTTCTTATCTTATTATATGTATTTGCACAATTTTCTCATTCTAAATCCTTATTTTGCACACCCAGAATTTTTGGATAGCAAACATGTTTTTATTTGTTCTCTAACTTAGTTGGATTTTTTTAACATATTGATTAGGATTTTATTATGTATTTACTTTGTCTACCCTAACTCTCAATATTGCACATCTAATCTAATTGAAAAATCACCTAGATTTGCATGTTTGGTGTTGGTAGGAATCTTGATTATTATGCTACATCTCTTATGATATTTTATGTCTAATCTCTTATGGCACACACTCACTTACCTACATGCATGCTGCATCACATACTTTGCAACCACCACCAGTCTCCAAAATATGTCCGGTTCCATCCCAAAATGCCAAAGCAACTTGCACAAGAAGGCTTTTTTCATTAGGGTCAACTTCCTTAGCCCCAAGCCCCCTTTCGCCTTTGGAGTACACACTCTGTCCCAAGCTACCAGATGCTGCCCCTTCTCCGCGTCACCCCCTTTCCACAAGAAGTCCCTCTGAAGCTTCTCAAATTAACTCACCACCTACCTCGGGATAACGAACAAGGACATGAAGATCAGGATGCTAGCCAAAGCCACCTTGATCAACATCATTCTTCCTCCTTTCGAGAGGTACTGAGCCTTCCAACCTGCTAACTTCTTCCAAACCCTATCAACCACTAGACCCCAAGCCTCTTTACTTTTAAACGATGCCCCTAAAGGAAGACCCAAGTAAGGGATAGGAAGTTGACCACATGCACAACCCAATTCCGCAATTAAGAGGTCAATATTTGGCACAATTCCAACCCCAATGATGATACTTTCAGCCAGATTCATGCGCAAGCCTGACACAGCCTTGAAACATCTAAGAACACATCTCAACATCTAAATCTTCTGTTGAGAGCTATTGCATATGATTAGCATATCATCCGCATATTGAAGGTGGAAAACTACCTAGTTCGTCTCTCCCATTTGGAAACCTTCAAAAAGACCTCCTTCCATAGCCTTACGCAACATGGCTCCCATCATCTCAGTTACCAGAAGGAATAACAAGGGAGAGATAGGGGGTCCCCTTGTCTAAGTCCCCGAGACACTTCAAAATTGCACGAAGGCACCCCATTGACCAACACCGAAAAAGAGGCCAAACTAAAACATCTCCACATCCAATTCTTCCAATGATCCCCAAATCCAAAGCACCCCAGGATATAAAAAAGGAAGTCCCAACTAACATGATAGTAAATCTTTTCCAAATCCAATTTATAGACAACCCTCGGCTTCCCGCTCCTGCCCCTGGCATCAATACATTTGCTAGCACACAGGAAACCATCCAGAATAGACCT
This sequence comes from Platanus orientalis, assembly GCA_025762735.1. Lineage (NCBI taxonomy): Eukaryota > Viridiplantae > Streptophyta > Magnoliopsida > Proteales > Platanaceae > Platanus > Platanus orientalis. The sequence continues at coordinate 12,708 of JAOXJP010226075.1, read as the reverse complement.
CCCCTTCAAGAAGGCCCCTTGCTCCTTGGAAATAATGGTCGGAAGAACTTCCTTCAATCGCAACGCCAAGCACATGGAAATTATCTTATAGGTACTCCCCATAAGGCTCACTGACCTGAAATCCAAAAGTTTCTCTACCACTTCCTTCTTAGGGATCAAAGAGATGAAAGTTGCATTATTACCCATATCCAAAAAACCACGGTAATAGAAATCATGGACCACCTGCAAAAGATCATCTTTAACAATCTCCAAACACACCTTGTAAAACGAAATTGGGAAACCATTTGGGCCTGACACCTCATTCCCTTCTATCATCCAAATTACTCCTTTCACCTCTACCTCATCCATCAGCCTTTCCAACCAAGCCACCTACTCTGAAATTGAAGGGAACTGCAGACCCTTTAACTTAGGTCTCACTTCCCAATCTTTGGTCTACAAGTGACGGAAAAAGCTCTCAGCTTGTCTTCTAATCTCCTCTTCATCATCCACCCAACTCTCCCCCACCTTCAATCTTTGGATTTCATTCACCCGTTGCTGACAACTAGCAATCTTATGGAAGAATTTAGTGTTCCTATGATCCTATCTCCTTTAAACCATTGCACCCTCACTTTCTGACGCCACATCACTTCCTCCATTCAAAGAACCCTCTTGAACTCTTCCTTTAGGACCCCTCGCTCAGCCTTTTCGGCGTCCGACAACCCATAGTCTTCCTCCTTTATGTCCCAAGTTCGGATCTTCTCCAGAACGATAGCTTCCCTGACTTCGAATTTCCCGAACACCTCCCTATTCTACACCCTCAGACAATCCCTTAGCAACTTCAGCTTCAACCTAAACCGTTACCGAGGAGGACCCTCCACCTCAAAAGCATGCCACCACTCTGCCACTTGCTCTTTGAACCCCGGCTGAAGTAACCACATAAGCTTGAACTTGAACGGCCTAGGCCCCGATTTAATGCTCCTACCTTGCAAGAGAATCGGATCCTAGCGTAGGCAATACGAAAGACTTGATTGGAGAAAAGAAATCATCCCAATCCATTGAGACCAAAAATCTATCAAGCTTGCTCAATGAAGGATTTTCTTGGAAATTATCCAAGTGAACCTGATTCCCGACAGGGGAACATCCAATAAGTCATTCCTGTCTATGAAGTCCCTGAACAACTTCATGGAACTCATTCTCCTCCCACCTTTATTCCTTTCATCTGAGAACAGTGCCACATTAAAATTTTGTCCGATACACCAAGGAAAGTGGTTCTCCATTCTGGTGTCCTCCAACTCCACCAAGAACTCGCTCACCAACGAGCCATTAGTCGGGCCGTACACAGCTGTGATTCTCCAACTTTGAGTCTCCCCCCTTCGAATTGCAATCAAAGTTACAAAAAATATGTTTGGCCTTGAACCCACTTCTTCAATCCGGCTTTTGTCCCAGAAGATTAACACCCCACCTGTTGCCCAAATCAATGGAACCTCCACTTCTTTTCTTCTTTGTTCCTTTTTTGAAAGGTGACTTCTCTTCAAAAATTTTGGGATGGGAATTTTTTCAATAATTCTAAAGCGGGAGGATCAAAATGAGGATTCTAGATTTAAGATGGAATACTTAGGATTGAATATATAAGAAGTATAATTTTTGAATAATTAGAAGTGACAAAGAAAAGTTAATACTAATGACCAAGAGATATCACAAAGTAACCATTTTCATTATCTTAGTCCGATCTACAAGAAAGGAGAGAAAAGAGAACGTTGCCTATAAGATTAGAGCGGTATGGATGAGGTGGAGAGGTGTGTATAGAGTGCTATTCGATCGACATATAGTAAAGGAGAAATTGTATAAGACGTCGATAAAAATAGGCATGATTTATAGAGCAAAATGTTGGGCAATCAAGAAAAAACACATGCATAAAATGAGAATAGCTAAAATCCATTCAAAGATGTCCAATTTCATAATTTCAAGCTAGATTGGGGTAGCATTGTATTTCCCCATGCAGGCCCCATGTAGTTTTAGGGTTTTGTATTTCTAACAGAGAACCGTCTCTCAATAAATAATCTTTATTTAAAGAAAAAAATAGCTAAGATGAGAATGTTCAGATGGATGAGTGGCAAGACCAAAATGAATACAATTAGAAATGGTACATTTGTAGGAACTTTGGAGGGTTGCACCAAGGTGACAAGATGAGGAAAGTTGGCTGAGATGGTTTAGCCATATGCACCAAAGACGAATGATCGCACCAGTAGGAGTGATCACGGTATCAAATGTCTGGAAATGTCTTATATGCCACCTGGCATATATCCATGTTGACTAGGACCAACACGAAACATTACCTACACAAACATTAAACATTAACTGCATTATAAAACTTCAATTTTTCAGTTGACATGATGTACAATGTTGATGTATCGAGCGAATATTTCCCTTTCGCAATTTAATATTGCGTAATGTCGATATGCTCAAAAAGCTTATGAAAAATGATAAATTCTAGGGGAAATTAAAGGAGAAAATAGAGGAAAATGAAGGAGAAGAGAAGAAAGAAGAAGAGGAAGAGAATTTACTTGTTCCCTTATGTTTAACCAGATAAATTATAATTTGTTTGTCAATCATATCAAAATCCTAATAAATGCATGTATATTTATTAAGAATATTATAATACAAGTGTATTATGAATTAAAATAATCTATAATTATCTATTAAAATAAGTTATCATTCCCAATGAATCTATTTGTTCCCCTATGTTTCTGTAGTTAGATTAGAATATATTTCCTAAGTTTTCACGAATTTTACAATATTTCTATCCAACATTTCTGACATATGTCTTATTTTGGCCCGATCGACATTTCTATCAACACCAACATTTTGAACCTTAGGAGTGATCTGGTGCAAGTTGAAGGGTCTTAAAAAGCAAGGGAAGGCTAAAAAAGGACATGGGTCACAATAGCGAGAAATGACCTAACAATTTTTGCATTGTATTTGTTTCTGCTAGCTCTTTGTATCCCTTTGGGCCTTGTATTTCTCATGAAAACCCTCTATTAATAGATTATCCATGCTTTTATATATATATATATATATATATATATATATATATATATATATATATATATAAAATTTACTAGAAGATATGGCCCTAGATAGAGTGGGACAGTGAAATAGGACTCGTGTAGCCAGACCCAAATAGTTGGGGTTAGGATCCTCTCAAGCAGATGCGAGGGAATGCCACGCCGCTCTCTCTTGATAAATTAAAAAATCTTTAAAAAATATTTTTAAAAATTGCCAAAGTACCCTTCGGCTTCCTCTTCCTCTTCGTCTCACAGTATCTTAGTTCTTTGAACACTCCAACCATAGGGCACTCTGGCGACTTTTCTCTACCACCAACGGTCTGCAGAAATCAACCCCCACACAACACCACGACTGTGAAGGTTTCACCTTCGTCATCACCGTAGAAGATCTTACACTTCCGTTGGGTAGCAATGGTCAATGATTTGGACTAACGAACACCACTGTCAAAGGAATGATCGTCGCCATTGAGCACAACACCATAAAGTTACATTTCAATCCAGGTGACTGATTCTGAGCTGAACATCAACAGCGTTGTAGCAAAGGAGAATGTATCACTTTCCAATTTCAACATCCCCCGTTATTTCGAAGAACTACACCGTCTGGGTTCAATATGCCAGCAAGTCCAAGATGAAGGATGCCTACATGGCTGAAAACGGAAGGCCAACCCTAGCAGGCCAGTTTTCAGTGAGAAATTTAAGTTTAAAAACATATGAATGAGTATTTGTACTTGGGGTTCACTGTATTGATGGGTGCAATGGCTACTCTGTACTGAGCTGAGATCTGATGGTGAAGAAACTTCTGGAATGGAAGAAATGGGTGAAGATCATGTTTTGAGGATGGTGTTTCAGTGTTGCCACTTTTGCTAATTTGAGAAGTAGGGCTGAGTTACCATCTGCACCAGAGAAGGGTTATAAACCACCAACATATTTGACACTCCATTATTCACACCAACCATCAACCTTGAAGCTTGTCCATCCATTAAGAACAAAAAAGGAAAGAGAGCTTTCAAAATGTGACACCATTTCTCTTGAGATTGAGATGAAGTGATCTGCCGTGGTTTTGATTTACGAGATGCAAAAAAAAAGAACGATAATGTATGCATTTGAGGGTGAAATTGTGTTCTGTGAGGAGGGATGTAGGTGGTCGAACCCCTAGATTGGAGTTCGAGAAATCCATGGTAATGAAGAAGATAAATAGTAGAAGAAAAACTTGTGAAAATCTGGACAAAATCATGTAGATTTCTAGGGTTCTTGTTGGTTAAGGATATAGGAGAAGAGCCAAGCTCTGAGAATGTCTCCTTCAATTTTCATCCCTTTTCTCTGTGTATGTTGAAATCTCTCCATTGGAGAAGATAGAAACGCCATAATCAACCATTCTTGTTTAATTTCCTTAATTTTCTCCACTATCCGCATCTTTTATCATTTTGTTGAAATCTCCCCATTAGAGAATGCCTTAATCGGCGGAAGTGGAGGAGGAAGACGAAGAGGAAAGGAAGAATTTTTTTTGCCAATTTTTTCTTTCCAGCACAGAGAAGAGTCGCCAGAGTTCTGATCGGAGATTTCTTTTTCTTCTTGATAAGGGCCTGTCGGAGATGTTCAGAGAAATAGGGATCAAAGAAGTGCAACAAGTTGACGATGAGAAAGGGTGCTATGGCCATTTTGAAAATCTTTTTTTATTTATAAAAAAGAGCAAGGTAGTGTGCTCTTATTCGTGCTTGAGAGGGTCTTCTCAAGCATCTGCTTGAAGGATCAGAAGTGAAATAGTAGAGGTAAGGCTTTTTATGAGTCAAATTGAGTAAACAACCCAAAACTCTTGATTAGAGCACAGTGGAAGGAAATTTCCAATATAATTCCTCAAGTTGTAGGAGAAAGATCCAACTACCCCCAAATGGGACAGAATAAATAAGGCAGCTGAGTCGTGTAGAAACTAGCTGATTTTATGTAGGCAACAATGCTAACAGTGCAAAAAAAAAATTGTAAAATTAGAAGGAAACTAGCTACCCCTCATCTCATTGAAGGGATTAAGTTTGTTCATGCCATTACAATAAGTTCTTCTATTTTAAGCATTACATTTACTTTTTATGAATATTTGAACACTAATATATGAAAAACAGAATTATCATCAAGATAGTAGAGTGATAAATTAATAACATTCAGCAAGGAACTGCCCAAAATAAATGATTAGTTTGATAACTAATTAATTCTAATAAATCAGCAAGCTTATCAAATTTCTTAATACAGGAGCAAATTTTCCGATTACTGACAGAAGCAACTTTAGCAAGGCACAACCATGGATATTCAAAACTCCAGCTCTCCCAATAGAGGTTAAGGTGTCTGGAGTGGAAGCAGCCCCGAGGTGGCGGATTCTCACAATTTGACTTCTGTGCTGCCCCCAGGATTTGGTGCGCCCCCCCTTAACAAACGCCTAAGGTCCGCACATGCAGGGGCAGACACGCCTAAGGTCCACCTGTATGCAGGGGCAGACACGTAGCATCAAAAAGTGAAAATCATTCCCCCTAAAAGTGTAAATCATTTTTTCGATGCTGCATATCCACCCCTGCATGCGGGCAGACCTTAGGCGTTCATTAAGGGGGTGCACCAAATCCGTGCCGTTTGTGCTGACTGCCGAGAGGATTAGACCTGGCTTGTTGACCAGATCATAAATCTCATCTCCCAAATTCATATCAAGGGGAATGATGTATGAAATAGTCTTGTCAATTAAAAAGTTATCATCCCAAAATTAATGGTGTGGTCCTATCTGCTAAGGTGGATCAGAGACTTTAGACCTGTCCCTGCCAATCTTCTAATTCTATTTGAACTCTGACAAAAAATAATAAAAATAACACAGTAATCAGTAAATGAACAATGGCATTGCACTACGTACAAGTTCTCTTGTTCAAGCTTTTCAGCAATAGAAATTGCCTTGCGTCTAGACCATCCACTTTGTTGTGTACATCCTTCTGCCTGCTGAATTACATGTGCAAGGGACACCTTGCTTCTAACTAAGCTCTGACTCTTAGCTTGTTCTCCATTTTTTCTTCCTTCAGGGAGAGAGCCCAAGGTAGATTTCTGATGAGAATATGCAGCTTCTCCTGTCCAAACACTTTTCAGACCTCTTTCATCATATTGTGCACTGTCTTCTATCTGCTCAATGCACTCAGGTTCTCTAAGAGACGAAACTATTTCAACAATTTCACTCTTTGCCATCTCCCGGGAATCCGCATGCAACAATTTGGCTTGACTAGATCTACCTTTTGGAACACTTCTAACACTATTATCATTTCCTTCTTTTGGCATCCTGTTAGTGGTGACAGACTCTGGATTTGTCATCATCTGAGATGAACCATCATCAGAAGCAGGTAAGATAAGAGGAACTTGAACCCCTGCTCTCCCATCTTTCCTTGATTCACATCTGATTTCAATTGTCACAGGGGACCCAAGAATGGCCTCAAATGCTCGTAAGATGTGACCCCTATATTTTTCTGCCTTGGATTTTGTCAGATGTGAGCTGAACATCAATTGCACAGTTGGAGCTGCACGAAAGAACAACTAGATTAGTAAGCCAATCTGAAGTTCTACACAAGAACTAAAAAGTCTAACATAGCAGTGCAATGCTTGAATGCTAGGCAATTTAATTAGATCAGAACATGAAGTAATAGGAAAGAGACTATCAGATCTTCAATCACTGAGACAACTGGAGGTCTTAGTCAAGAATCTCATTTGAGGAAAGTAACCAAAGTAAGAAAAAGTTCATTGCAAGTACAAAATTAGGATATTATAATTGGAAAAAAAAAAATAAAAGAAAAAATAATCATAAAAAAAAATCTTTCAAAAAACAAATGTCCCAAATATCATGCAAGGGTCAAGCAACCCTGGTTTGATATTTCATTTTCTTTCTCCTTTTGTTTACAGGGTTAATAAGCTCAATTAGTGGACTATGTAGTCCTATATATGCAAAGTTTATGGCTTTAGGCAACTTCACATTGTATACAAAAATCTTACAGTCCATGATTTGAAGCATATGATTCAAATACAATCTCAATCTTCTTTTTTTCTTTTTCTTATCCAAAACCTCGGTCTGAATCCTTTTACATAAAAATCTTATGGTTTCTCATTTACATCTTATGATTCACGATTTGAATGTTAAAACCTCTCAAATCCTACAATTTAAGTGTCATTGTGTGATGTAAAATAGTAAACACCATTGTGTGAATACTTTGGGAGCATTGCACTGACACACATCTCAATTAAAGGACCTACAAATATTTTCACATGAAATATCACCTCAGTAAACAAATCTGATTTCCGTGCCTTTCGCACACATGCGAGAAATGTGATTAGAAAGATTCAAAAAGATTTAGCTAATATTAGCAAGAACATAAAAATAAGTATAAATTTATATGCGAGAGAGAGAGAGAGAGAGAGAGAGAAGCATGAAAGAAATTAGGATGACCAGAATGGCTATGAGGATGGAATAGATTTTATTAACTAGTGAAATGTTTGGCAGACTGCAAGGTCGACTACCTTCCAAGAAGAATGCAGCATGTGGTATTGGGGAACCCACTACTTACTGCAACAGTTCACTCTCACTTGCAAAAGATTAAAAAAATAAATCAAAAAAAAAAAAGACAAGAAGAAGGATAGGGAGGGATGCGCGCGCGCGCGAGAGAGAGAGAGACTTACCCACCTTCAACCTTGTATTAGCAAGAATTTCAATTTTTCAAAGATCCAATGGTAAAATGAATCAGGATCCAAAAGAAAGTAGGAGAAAAAGAAGAGGAGACAGCAGCCACAACTGAAGCAATGGCCATCCTGGCAACGGTAACAGAAAGTCACAGCAACAGACTGTCATGGCTTCCCTTTCTTTTCTTCCTCATGTTATTCTTCTTCTATGTTTTCCCCCTTTTATATTCTTTTCCTTGTTTGTTCTTTTTATCTGCCAAAAAAGTGGGAACTACAAAGCAGGTATTTAATTCCCCATATGACAAATGGGGAATCCTAGTTGATCAATCGGCTACCTAGACAACTAGACAGTCCGAGTAGCATTGCTCAAGTGACAAAACCATTGATTCATGGTATTAAAAATTTCATTGCTTGACTAAATATGTAGAAACTTTAAGCCAAAAAGATAGTCATGTAACTTGAATTTTTATGATCGTTTCTTTCAATCAAAAGTAATTCTAATTGTTCATTTCATTGCTTGATTAAATATGTAGGAACTTTGGGCCAAAAAGATAGTCATGTAACTTAAATTTTTAGGATTTTTACTTTCAATTTAAAGTAATCTAATTGTTCTTTTTTTTTTTTGGATATTACCTCATGTTTTATTTCCAAAGAAGATTTTATGAATCTTATGAATTTATAATTTGTATCCCAATTTGAATCTATTCCACCTTAACAATTTTCCAATCCAATTAAATTTTGGCAACATTGCGTACAGAATATAGATATGTGGTGCATCTTTATAAAAAGGATTTTTTTAATAAATAAAAAAAGAAAAAAATCAAAAGATTAAAATTCAGGATCTGACAAATTTTTTTTTTTTTTTTTAAAGACCAAAATAATGTGGTTCTAAGTAGATCCCAAAGTTCTAAACTTAAATGAATTAAGTCAAGAGTACATATTTCTATCACACAAAGATCTTTTTGTAAGTTGCCTAAGGAATATCCAGTGGAGTGGTCTAGTCAAGTTCCAACAAATATCCTAATGCATGATCAAATCAGTGAGATCAAAAAGTTGAACAACTGATCACTTTTAGATTTCTTAGGCTTCCACTTGCTTGAAGATAAGCATGAAATAATTTGACATGAAAACCTGACTACTAGCTTGAGTACCCCAAACAGTATATACCCTAATATGAAACTTGACAGAACCAAATAATTATAATACGTCAAACCAGATAAATGATACCTGCACCAAAACTGACTGAAATCAGCTTTCCTTCTTGTTGCATAAGCTGCTTTAGAGAAATAGTTTGAATCTTCTCAAGCACCGCCAACCATATTTCTTCGATTTCTTTGTGGCCTTTCCCTGAAGTACGCTCACCACTTGCTCTAGTAATATCAGTGGACAATGCAGATGTTCGCTGAGGAGTCATCCTGGCAACTTTCTTTCCTCCTGCCCTATTACTGTTCATCTTACCATTATCACAAATAACATCATCAGCACATCCATTGTGGATCAACAAGCCCCTCTCATTCTTAGACATCTCAGCATGATCAACATTACCTATCCTGACTATCTCTCTCCTACTGGTGTTATTTTGAACCAAGGGACTATGGGTAGAACTAGTGTCTGCAGAAGAACTTGGCAGCATATACTGCTGATCAGGAGCAAGTTGAAGCAATGCAGCCGTTAGCCATGTTAGTTTGTCATTCGATGTTCTCAGTTGTTTCTCAGCCTCGGATAGTGTTTTCAAAGCTTGACGCAGTTTCTCCATATCTTCTTTGGATACTGAAATCAACACAATTACGCTGTCAGTTGGACAAGAAGAGATGACAAAAGAAATCTAGATCATAACTCCAATAAGAAAACGACAGAGCTAAGAAGGTGTATAAATCAGTTTTAGGAGCATCCATAAATTCAACTGAATTTATAGTTGTTAGGCACTTAGGCTATACATAGAGATAAGAAGGAAAAGACATTTAAAGCAGAAGCAAGAATCTTTTCACCACTTAACCTTCAAAATTTTTGCAACCAATCCATACATATATAAGATGTATCCAAATGCCATGCATTCGTGCAACTGCTTGTTTGCATGCTTGTTCGTAAGCATGATTACATTAAAATTAACCAGAAAAACTCATGATTAATGTTGACCAGTTTATTTAATCAATCATTAGACATAATTAAACAATTGATTGATGAACAGTTCCTCCTACAGTTTCATTAGGTAAACACACAATTTTGTTAATGTGGAATCATCATCATTCATTCCTTATCCCAAGATTCCCAACTATTTCAGGCTGGCAACATGAATGCACTTGTCCAGCCTATCTTGGGCCATACCTTTTAAAGTGTATGTATTCAATCTTTTCTCACTACAATGTATTTCCTTTCGGCTTCCCATTGTCCTTGTAGTACCTTCTGCTTGCACCAATTACATGAATATGAGAAAACTGTAGACATATATGAGGGTACAGGTGTCATAGTGCCAGTATTTCTATTGTATACATACCATATACGTACTATATATGGTATATTTTCAGAAAAAGCATATAGATAATATTGGTAGAGTGTGTAGAAATACACACGATTTCCCTAAATCCTTTTCTTTCTCTCTCTTTCTTCTTCTTTTTCTTCTTTTTTTTTTGTTCCACATCAATAAGATCGCTAACTTGGTATCAGAGCATCCGGAATTGATCAATGCTCGAAGAATTTTACAAAAGCGGGAGAACTAGGGCTGATGTCAGCATCCGTACAGCTGACATCAACAGGTCCATACAAGTGTTAGAGTTGAGGACTTATGGTTTTGGATCATGATGATTTGCAGATATTTGTGATCATTTTTCGACAAAATTTTATCACTCTACATGTGTTTTTCAAACGGATCTAGGTGGAAAATAAAAAACCCAAAAAAATCTCAAATTTGTCCAATATGATCAAACATGAGCTGTTTTCTGCAATTGGTTGCTAATGGATGGGTCGTTTTTACCTATTCGTGTAAGGGGAAGTGATCCTTTTTTATTTGATTGAGTATTGGAAGCACGGTGTGAAGTTTTTGACTCCTCTTCCTGCCGCTGTGAATTGTTCGTCCTCTAGGGTTCTTTTTTTCTTTTTTGGAGATCTATATGGTTGTGTGTAATGGAAACACAATGGATTGTATTAAGGTTGTGATCGTTGTATGCTTCTGCTTGCCTCTTATTGAGACCCATTGTTCATCTTTCTAGGTCGTCAAAACCCTCGGGCTACCTATGTAGGCCTACCTAATCATGATTCATCACAGTATAGTGACTATGTAGCCATGAGAAGTACCAAGGTTGGTGTGTTGAGTTATTGTTTCTCTTGTGAAGGTTGTTGTTCACAAGTATTGGTGTTGCAGTAGTCTGCCAATGAGACTTCGAATCCCTCGGGGGGTGTTGATGTTAGTGGGAGCAGCAACCCACAAGATGTTAAAAATACAATGATTACTATTGTTAAGTTCAATGGTATGAACTATTTAGCTTGGTCTCATATTGCGCTTCTTTATATTAGCGGCAAGGACAAGGAGGAATAAATCTTAGATGACATGGCCATCCCCATAGGGAATGATCCAAAATACCGCAAGTGGAAGACTGAAAATGATACTGGATGTCTTGGCTTCTACACTCTATGAAGCCTGAGTTTAGTCGACACTATCTTTTTCTTAAGACAACCAAACAAATATGGGATTCCATGGCCCAGCCTTAATCATAAGCTAGGAACATAGCAAAGGTGTATGAACTAAAGCACAATATCCCCCAGTTGAAGCTAGGAGATCTTCCACTAACATCCTATTACTCCTCTCTAAAACAATTGTGGGAGGTGATGGATCACGTTCTAACATTCAAGACTAAGTGTAAAGAAGATATTGTTGCTTATGCAAAGCATGTTGAATAATTTTGCATTTATAAACTATTAGCCAGTCTTAATCTAGAATATGAGCACCTACAAGTTAACATCCTTGGTAAGGACTCACTTCCATCTCTCAATGAGGTATATGCATATAACATAGAGAGGAGAAACGTCGTAGTACTATAGCCCAATCGGCACAGGTGGAGCGTTCAACATTGATTTCCTCCTCTCAAAGAGGTGGTAGAGGAGGTAGTACATATGCCGTGGTGGTATCGTGATAAGCTGAAATGTGAGTATTGTTGGCACAATCACCGTACCAAGGATACTTGTTGGGATCTTCATGAACGTCCTTTAGATTCTCAGGCTTAGACCCGTATGTTCCCTAGAGGCAATGGAGGGGCTCACTTTGGGAACAGTTGTTCTAGTACACATTTTGTGACTACAACTCCATCTGTTGAGCCTCCAGCTATTGGTTCTTCTACTCCCACTACATCTGATGGGATCTTGTCTCATGAGGAGGTTGAGGCATTTCACAAGTTCGTGCCCCAGCTAGATCATCTTCCTACAACTTCCACTTCTTTTACTCATTCAAGTATCTTTGTCACTACACCTAATGCTTCAAACTCTACTGTGTCTAGCTCCTAGGCTATTGATTCTGGAGCTTCACATCATATGGTTGGTATGTCATCTTTGTTTTCCTCTTATGATGTATGTTCAGGTAGAGATAAATTTCATATTGCAGACGAATCTTATTCCTCTATTGCTGGTAAAGATGATATCATTACGAGTCCATCTCTACATCTATCTTCAATTTTTATTGTTCCTAATATTTCACTTAATCTCTTATCTATCAGTTATATTACTAACTCTCTTAATTGTAGTGTCACATTGTTTCCATCCCATTTTTCTATTTACTTCTTCCAAACTTCATAGAAACTTAATTCATTTTAGGTTTAACATTCTCATCACTTAACATACCCTTCCATATAAAAAACCTCAATTTCTAACCCTAAAATCTACGGTTTCTTGAAGTTTTCTACTTTCTTGAACCCTAAACCCATTCTCTTCCAACAATACAACCTAAACCCATTCTTTTTTTCTTCTTTACGAAAATGTAAAGTACATGATAAAT